>PVJS01005907.1:0-62099 GCA_004027185.1 Glis glis
TTTTGCGGTACCAGGGATTGAACGCAGGGGCGTTCTACCTCTGCGCTACACCCCTGGCCCTATTTTTTTTATACTTTATTTTGAAACCGGGTCTCATGAAGTTGCAGAGGGCCTCACTAAGGAGAGAGAGAGAGAGAGAGAGAGAGAGAGAGGGCGAGCTGAGGCTGGCCACGAACCTGGATCCTCCGGTTTCCGCCTCCCAAAGTACTGGGATTACAAGTGTGCACCACCATGCACGGCGCCATTTTAACCATTTTTTACTGCACCTTTTGGTGTTGTGGAGCACATTTACACTCTTGTGCCACCACCACCACCACCGTTTATTTCCAGAACTTTTTCTTCTTCCCAAACCAAAACTCTGTATTCATGAACAATAGCTCTGTTTTTCTCCCCTTCCCTCAGATTCTGGAAAGCACCATTCTGCTGTAGGTCTCTATGAATTTTACAACTTTAGGTATCAGTAATTCTGCTTTATTTCATGTGGTTTAATATATTTAAGGTTACTCTATATTGTACTGTGTCAGAATTGCCTTCCTCTTAAGGTTGAATAATGTTTCGTTGTGTGTTTATATCGCATTTTGTATATCTGTTCCTCCTTTGATGGATACGTGGGTTGCTTTCAATATGTTATTTTAATGTAGATACTTTAATAAGGACTGCTAATTAAAGTCTTCTGCTATCATTCCTACTTAAGTCACAGCCATAATATCTCTTCTCATATTTCCAGTTTGGGTTTCTATAATTCAGAGAGAGAACCTAGACATTTGTGAAGCAATGTTAGTATAGATCTCTAGATTAAAAAAAACAACTCATTCCTGTCTTGCATGTTAGTCTTAACCATTGTTATAGTTAGATATAAAATGTCCCCTAAAGAGCTCATTTATTTATATTCAGGGTTGATATAGTGGATTTATCTAGGTGGAGACCCGGGGCCAGGAGGGTGTGGCTGGAGGACTTGGTCCCTGGAGGTGAGGCCTTGGGGATTATATAAATGGTTCCTCCTCCCCCTGCTTGCTCTCTCTGGCTTCTGATCTCCATAATGTAAAGGGCACAGCCCATGTGCTCTCCCTCTGCCTCCTGCCATCATGCCCTGAGGTCCTCGATCCCCAGCCTCTCATGGGCTGAGCCCCAAACCATAAGAAAATAAATCTTCTTTCCTCTAAGTTACATGGCCAGTCTTTAGATTATAGCTGCATGAATGCTGAACGCTGATGGATACAACCATACTGAATAAGTGCCTCACTTTTAGCATCTTATATCTATTCTTTTTAAACTATTTAATTGTATAGTAATTATTCTTATGTATACTCATATTATTTAGTTGTACACAAACTAAATACAACATGTAATTATAATAACAAGTACATCTGACATAAACAGGTGTGGGGCCGAACACATATGATTCTTGGTGAACATAGACCTTGGATAATGGGACTCAAAAGCCCTCAGACCTGTCAGAAAATAGCTAACTAGCAAAGAATGATCAGCACCCGTTGGGTATTGGTTTGTTTTTCAAGAGGAGTTGAAAGGGTCAGTTTAATTCAACTGACAACCTGAGAGGATGTTGTTTTAAAGAACTTTGGCTGTTAAAAATGTGTCAGTGCTACTAGAGGGTTATTCACAGAAGGGTTTAGAGGCACAGAACTTTTGACAGCTTAGCCTAAGGATGAAGAAGCACTTACAGAAAAGGTGTTTGAATTCATCTTGAAGGATGGGGAGAAATTAGCCAGAGAAAGATAAGGAAGATACTCTAGGTAAAAAGAAGGGCATGGTGGTATGAGACAGCAAAGGCATTCAGATAATTTAAGTATCTTGTAATGATGGGAGCAAAAGCTGCATTCATTAATTTTAAAAGGCTTGTTATATGCCAGGCACTAGGGGTTGCACGCTATACAAAATAGACGTGGCTGTGCCTGCATCAAGTTGACCATCTAGAGGGAATGGCAGATATATTTCAAACACACGAATACATAAGACACTGAGACTGTGCTAGAACAGAGAAATAGAATCTGAAATAAAGATTATATGGAGAGGCGTTGTATAATGGGTTTGGGGCGAGGGGGCACGCAAAGGGTTTGGCAAAGTATTGAAAAGGTCAGAGGTGAATATTAGAAGAAAGGGCATTTCAAAAAGAAGAAACATCTTTTCAAAGGCCATGTGGCAGGAGAAATTAGGTCAAGTAAAAGGCTACGGTTGGAGGGTTGCACAAGTTCTGGTGTCATCAAATGATTGTAATATGGTTTCTAAGCACCTTCTTCATTTCAGACTCTATCACTCTCCAAATATCATACATACATACATCATGTATGTCAGCATATTCTTTCCTGCCTCCCTCCATCTTGCACTTGTATTTAGTTCAAGCTTTTAGAGATGTGAGACTGCAATGCACCAATAAAAGTATATATAAAATTAAACAGTAACTGATGAAAAAGAATTACACCGTAGCCCATCATCGTGTACAACAATTATATGTCAATTAAAGTAAAACTAAAAAGGCAAAACAAATTTAGGAAAAAAATCTTCATATATTCTTGACATTAATGTCTTACTTTTATGTTATATTAATTACCGAAATATATATTTCTTAGTCTATTGTTTAAAAACAAAAAGCTAGTAGAAATATTCCAGTGCTCACACAAGATGGTCAAACATTATGTTGAATTTTGTTTCTTTTTAAAGGCAAAATACATATTGATTCTCAGTATTTTCTTGTTTATTTTGTGTATTCCACCAGGGGCCAAATGGGTGGGCATGAGTGGTATCATAAATCATCAATAATAATAACATTGTTTGACAGTGTAATTATAGAACTTCTACATAGTCATAATGCAAGCAGAGAAAATCACATTTGGTCTGTTCCTAAGGCCAAATTATTTTCCTTAAATTTTCTCCTGAAGTATACTAAAACTTCTGATCTTTCCCAAGAGTTTACAGCTTAAACTATGGGTTAAATTTAAATGGCACTTCCTTGTAGATCACTGTGCACCAAATCAACTTGATCACATTTGAACCTTCTAGTTGAGTTTCAGGATTTCATGTGTGTTTTCTATAAAGCAAGGGGATGCTGAGGCTTGGATAATAATGTTATCCAACTTAGCATTTTCTAGCATTATGAAATGCTTCTTGTTCCTCAAATATGATAAGATTCTTTTATGTCCCTGGTGTTGAGACTGCTGCTGTAATTATCTTCTCCTCCCTTGCCTGTTAATCACACATGCACTGAGAAGACCCTATATTCATTCCCCTAGGCAGAGGTATACGCTCTTTTTTCCTGTTCTCATGAAATCACACATATCTTTTATCATTACACCTATCAATGTTATTTATTTGATAGTGATTGTGCTATACTCACTTTACAATGCATGGGGAGACTACAGAATTCCCTCAACAATTCTATCCATAGGTCTGAAAACTCCTCAAGGCAAGACCCTGAGTAGGAACTCAGTAAATGTTTGCGGAAAATGCAGATCAGATCTAATAAAGTGTGGCTAACACTTATTGAATATGATTTTTACTTTATTTATTTAATGTTTATTGAATATGATTTTTACCTTTGCCAATTAATTTAGTGTTTGGAACGATCCTTTGATGCATGCATATACCATTACATCCATTTCACCTTTAAGATATTTAACACATACATACCAAGGTTAATTAGTTTGTCCAAGGTCATCCAGCTACCCAAGAGGGAAAGCTAAGATTTGACCCCTAGTTCTGTATTATTCCAAAGGCCATATAAACTGCCTCCCACTGATATGATTTATGTTGAAATCACAGAAGCAGCTGGATAGAAAAAATTAGAATGGTGATTAATAATAACTCATACCTGAATAGCGCTTTACCATTTGCATAGTATTTTAACATGCATTATATTATTCAATTAACAGTTCTAACTTTATTACACACATCATAGTTTTCCAATTTAGAGTAATTAAAAATAAAATACAAATAAACTAAAGAAAGCAACCTGCAAATTTTAATATCCAGAGATAAATGTCATCTACATTTTTTTGTGGTACTGGGGATGGAACCCAAGGGCATTCTACCTCTGAGCTATACCTCCAGCCCTATTTTATTTATTTTTTTAATTTCTGAAACAGAGTCTCACTAAGTTGTGGAGGCCTCACTAAGTAGCTGAGGCTGGCCACAAACCTGTGATCCTTCTGTCTCCACCTCCCAAGTACTGGGATTAGATGTGCCACCACACCTGGCAGTCATCTACATTTTTCATCAATGTTTTGGTGTATATTTTCTCTGTCTCTCTTTCTCCCCCTTTGTATATATTTGTGTGATTCTGTGTACAATGTTTCTTTAATACTATATCAATAATTTTCAATGACTTTTTCTTACACTTACAGTGATATTTCATGGCATTCCATTTTGGAGTTCTGCGATAGATTATTTTGCTGGTATTTATGTTGACTCACCTGTTTTGATTCCTGTGGGTTTGCTTCCTTGCAACACTGCACTCTAGTCCCCCTCCCTAGGGGACTGTAGTAGGACCAGCAGTTGACCCATATCTGATAACTCTTTAGCTAATTTGTAAATGCCTTTTATCATTATAACATTAATGGCATAGTGGTATAGCTCACACCACAATTCCATCTTTGCTGCACCTCTGCTCAATTAGGTCAAACTCTACTGGGTTTGAATCCTCTTTGGGGTCCAGAGTGAAGACCTTCCGAGTTTCCTCCTGGTTGGCTTCTGCACTAAGTTTCTGTTTACTTGTACATTTTTCTTGGACTTCAAAGATTAATCCACTTTATGTTTTGGCAATTAAATTCAACTCATTTTATAAACTATGAAACAGTTTTTTTTGTTTTGATGCACAGAACCCCTCAAAAATTGAGTTGTTTGCAAATGCTATGTAATTTTGTTGTAGAACACCAAGAGGTCTTGGGGCAAATATTACCTTCATTGCTTATTGACAGACAAGGTTATGAAATCTCAAGAAGAGGAAATGATTTAACCAGTGACATTAGGTAGCAAATGATCTTGACTGAGACCTTCCAACTCTAAATGTGAATGTCTTGTCTTTAGCCACACTAGAGCTAATGTCAAACAATATTATTACAAATTTCTGGGCTATAATAAGAAAGTGTGGCTATTGCTTTTTTTTTTTTTGCGGTACCGGGGATTGAACCCAGGGGCGTTCTACCTCCGCGCTACACCCCCGACCCTATTTTTTTATACTTTATTTTGAAACCAAGTTTCACGAAGTTGTGGAAGGCCTCACTAGGTAGAGAGAGAGAGAGAGAGAGAGAGAGAGAGAGAGCACTGAGGCTGGCCGCGAACCTGGATCCTCCGGTCTCCGCCTCCCAAAGTACTGGGTGCCACCATGCCCGGCTGGCTATTGCTTTTGCTTATTGAGTTACATCATGTTCTCAGTTTCAAATTTTAAATTACTTGAGAAGTGGTTAACTGGTTGTGACTAAGCACAGAAACTGATATGGATTTTATACTCTAACTCCTCTGTTAATCAGTCTTCATTGACCTTTAATAGCCTGCATTCAGGATAACATGTTCATAGTTCTTAATTTAACATTTAAGACACTCTACTATTTGGGTCTAATTTACCCATTCCCACCCTATTCCCTATAACTTCTTTACGGGATATACCATCTCCTGTGTAAACATATTTCTTCACCATTTTCCAATGTTTCATGGTTTCTTTTTACTTCCTATGGGTCTTTAGTTCTCTCTCCCTGACTTATCTCCCAATAAATGCCTTACCTAATGTAGTTCACAGTCCAAGGCAATTGCCATGTCCCCAATGAAGCCTGCCCTCACTGCCCTGCATAAAAGAGATCATTTATTTCCTTTGAGTCAGACAGGATTTGACATCTCTTGAATCATATCTTTATGCAGTATGCCATTGCATATGTTATAAGCATTTATAAATGTCTAATTTATACTTCAGTGAAACTTTACAGTCTCTACTTCAAAAATATTTTTGCTTGTTTTACTACAATGAGACTATAGGCCAGGATAACCCTAAATAAAGAGGCAAATGACTACTTATTAAGATTATGAGGGCTCGGAGTTTATCTTCTCATCTCAAAATATCTTCCTTACCTCAGAAATGTGTTGCAGAAATCATGGTAACCCTTTGAAAATTGTCTTGGATTCTCATTTTATATGTTATATGAAAATACATAATGGATAGCATTTTCTCTGCTACAAAAAAATTAGCACAAGCTTATATTAGAACTGTTTTCCTTTATACTATAGTGTCTGTGGATCAGGAGACTGGAGTTCACATGGCTGATTTGTCTGTAAGGCTATAATTAAGTTGTCTACTAGGGCTGGGCTCTCCTTTGGAGACTCACTTGAGGAAGCATCTACTACCCAGATTCTAGAAGTTGCTGTTGGAATTTATGTCCTTGCAACTGTAGGATTCATGGCAATTTGCTTCTTCAAAGCCATCAATGCAATGGGGAAAGATGCTAAAGTGAGTCTTCTAGCAAGATAGTGTCTTATATAATGTGAAAATTACAGGGGTGACATTCAATTTAGTCATATTTTATTGGCTTAAAGCAAGTTACCATTTCTTTTTTTTTTTTTTTTGCGGTACCGGGGATTGAACCCAGGGGCGTTCTACCTCCGCGCTATACCCCCAGCCCTATTTTTTTATACTTTATTTTGAAACCGGGTCTCATGAAGTTGCGAAGGGCCTCACTAGGTAGAGAGAGAGAGAGAGAGGGAGAGAGAGGGAGAGAGAGAGGGAGAGAGAGGGAGAGAGAGAACTGAGGTTGGCCGCTAACCCGGATCCTCCGATCTCAGCCTCCCAAAGTACTGGGATTACAAGCGTGCGCCACCACGCCCGGCTGCAAGTTACCATTTCTAACTACATCCAAGGGCAGAGTATTCAGAATACTTCATCTTCTCCCAAGGTTCTCAGGAATACTAGGGTAGAGCAAGAAAGCAAAATTGTCATCATATAAATCAAGATCATATATGGATAAGAGTCCCATGTATAATCTGTTAATTACAGCTTTGAAAGCACAGTTCCTTTCTACCTGTGGACCTGCTCCACTACATATTTGTCCCAATATGTGAACACACATGGGTGAGACAGATATAAGATAACATATCTCAATAAATCTGGTTCCCGTAAAAAAGAGCCAATAGAATGGGAGTAGATCTTTGCCAGCTACTCTTCTGATAGAGGACTAATATCTAGAATATACGAAGAACTTAAGAACCTTACCACTAAAAAAACCCAAACAACCCAATAAAAATGGGCAAGTGAACTAAATAGACACTTCACAAAAGAAGAAATAGAAATGGCCAGTAAATTTATGAAAAAATATTCAACATCATTAGCAATCAGAGAGATGCAAATCAGAACTACACTGAGATTCTATCTAACCCTAAATAGAATGAGAATCATCAAGAAGTTAAACAACAATAAATGCTGACAAGGATGTGGGGAAATAGGAACTCTTCTACACTATTGGTAGGATTGCAAATTAATGCAGCAGCTATAGGATCAGTGTGGAGATTTCTTAGATAACTGGGAAATGGATCTACCATATGATCCAGCTATACCACTCCTGGATATCTTTTCATAGGGACTGAAATATTATAGTGATACATGCATATCCATCTTTATAGCAGCTCAATTCACAATAACCAATCTAGGTGTTCATCAACAGATGAATGGATTATGAAATTAAAGGCTATACAAACAATGGAATTCCACTCTGCACTAAAGAAGAACAAAATTATGTCATTTGCAGGGAAATGGATGGACCTGGAGAACATTATGTTAAGTGATATTACCCAGTCACAGAAAGTGAAGGGTCATATGTTTTCTTTCATATGTGGAAGCTAGGGAGTAATTGGGATATAAGAGGGACTTTAGATAATGGAGAAGAAACTCCAGTGGAGTAAGGGAGGTGGTTTTGGAGAGGGTGGGGGTATGTGGAAGGGGGAGAGTAGGGAGGGAGCCGGGGGAAAACTCACCAAGTGCTGTGTGCATGTATGTCACCACCACTATGAACTACATTGTGATGTGAGACTAAAATGCACCAGTAAAAGTATATATAAAATCTGGTTCCAAAAGAAGGAAAAGGGCAGGTAAGCATGAGTCACTGATCCATAGCAGATCTGAAATCCAGATGGGTAAATATTAGGAATTTATCAATTAGGTTTCCAGGCTGAGAATAATTTCCTGTGATTCTAAACTCTGTCCTCTGGGCTTTTGATTACATCTTTCAGTCATCCTTCCTTTTTCATGAAAGGTAACATGTGTTTATAGCTGAATTGCTTTATCAACCTATTTCCTTCAAAGATAATTTAGAAGTTTAACAGTATTTTCATTTTGTACTCTTTCAGCCCAAGAAAGCAGTGCTTCTGCTGAAATAATTTTCTGAAGAACCTGTGGTTCTCCTGTGAATTTTAATGATGCTCACCCCATTAGACAACAGTAATATACGCAGATCTTTTCCACATAATCTGTTCTCTAATTTGAGCTCCTGCCGAGATGGCTGAGCCTCTATGGTGATCCAGAGGATCTCTAAGAAAGACCCTTAATCTTTTGAAAAGATCCTTGATGGAACTGAATACATTGACTTTTTGGCCTTTCTAAAATTTCTAGCAAAAGGTCATAGAGTGAGTCACTTTCTTTTATTTTTCTTTAGAGCACACTTTCTTAATTTTGTCATTTTTTGCCCATCTTGTTAGATTGAGAATTTCAAGATCATCAAGTCTTGCTTCCTTTTTGCTTACAAGTCCTTCCCTTTTATAAAAAATATTATTATTGGTGCAATATAATTATACATCATAATGAGATTCAAAGTGATACAAACATACATGCACACACCACTCAGTGTTGCTCCCTTGATTCATCTTTTCTTACCTTATAATCAGCAAGAGAAAACCAAGTGTCCTTTTTTATCACTTTGGTTAGAAGTCTCCTTAACTAAATACCCAAGTTTATGATATAAAAGTTCTGCTTTCTCTATATCTTCAGGAAATGGTCTTGTTTAGCTATCTGCCACTATACAAAAAGGAACCACTTTCCTTCAAAGTCTATTTTATTTCCTTGCTCTGAGCACTCACTGGCAACATCCTCCAAGACCAGGCTTTTACTAACAGTCTGTTCAAAGCCATTTCAGTCTTCTCTATTATGCCTCTCAAAATTCTCTCAGCCTCTGCCACATGCTCAGTTCCAAAGATAATTCCATATTTTTAGATATTTGTGACAGGAGCAATGGGGTGCTCCTGCCACAAATAAAAAATTGATAAAATCTATAATAGCTTTCTATGCTATGTACAAATTGCCACAAACTCAGAGTCTTAAACAACAAACTTTTTCTATCTCACAGTTGCTCCGTGTCAGGCTTTGGAGCATGGCTCATTTGGCTGCCCTGTAAGGCTGCAATCAAACATTAGCCAGAGCTGGGTTCTCATTTGGAAATCGAGGTCATGGGGCCACCTTAAAGCATTTACCATTGATGGCTCCAATCATTATATGTGAAACGAGTAAGCAAAAGATTAATCAGACCATTAAGAAAAACTAGACAAAATACAGGTGAATATTTATCTGACCCTGCATGATGGGTTACACTTTAAAGATAAGGAAATAAAAAAATGTAATAGGAGAAAACAAACTATGTGTTATTGTGTAAAAATATAAAAGGTTCTGATTGTAAAGCTGATAAAAAGTTAAAAAATGAGTGAGACAAGTGTTTTCAGCAAATAACCAAATATTTATATCAGGAACACATACAAAGCTCACACAGATTGGTAAAGAGCAGTAGATACTTAACATAGGCATGAAAAAGAACAAGGAATAAATCACAAGAGAGGAAATGTAAATGGTTAGTAAATATATATGTATATTTATACGTATTTAGCTTTCCTCATAGTTAAAAATAAAGCAACAATAATACTTTCAATCATCAAATTAGTAAACTGAGATTCAAAATACCCACTAATAATAAAGAAATGGCAATTGGACTCTCTCATGCAATTTCTTAGAGAGGAAAATTAGTATTGCATCTTGAAAGCAATGTAATAATCTATTCCAAAAACCTCGACATTTGTACATATTGTTTTACCTAGTATTTCCTCTTTTCGGAATCTATTAGATGAAATAACCAGCAATGCAGAAAAAGATTTATGCACAGTAATGTCCTTTGAAGCACCGCTCATAATAATAAGGCATTGAAAATAACTTAAACATCCATCAAAAGGGAAAATATTGAGTAAATTATGGTGTATCTATACTATGGAATATTGTGAAGTCATTAAAATGATATTTCAGATGAATATTTAATGACATGGAGAGATGCTTAGGTAAGAAAAAAGGCAAGATGCAAAATTGCTTATGATGTGGAACTAATATGTCAAATAATTTGCTTTTAGGAAGAAATGCATAAAGACATTAGCAGTCATTTTCTTGGGGGGTTTGGAAGTGTTCCTGTCATGGAATTGTTCTCATCAAAGAGCTAATTATCCTATTTTGGAGACTTAAAAAAGTTTCTCAGGTAATACATGCTCTTTCACATGTATCCTGAAGCAAAATTTAATGTCAGAGAAGCACCTTAGCCTGAAATGACCTCAATCACAGCTAGTTTGGGGGACTTGCAGAAGTCACTTTACAAATTTAGTGCAAATAAAAAACAGAAATTGACTTCACATAGAGTAATTATTCTTGGTCATGACCTTACAATTTCCAGGGTAGAATGACATGATAAACAGTACATAAGCCTCAAGACCACTTTTACAAACAATAAGGTAAGTAAGATTTAATGTTTCCTTTGTGTGTTTGCATTGTGAATGCATTACCCTTGAGAGAATAAGAAAGTAAATGTCTTAATTACATGAATTACTTTTGGCTTGTGATAAAATATTTAGCAAGCATAATAAACATATCAAAATGTCTTACCTAAAACAATTCAGTGGGTGTAAAGATGAAGTGTGCCAGGACACTGTGATAGAAGAGGACACACAGTGGAGTTTTCCTCTGCCATGAACAAAATTATATAATTTGCAGGAAAATGGATGGAACTAGAGAGCATTATGCTAACGAATTCAGCCAGCCCTAGAAAGTTAGGGGGTTGTATGTTTTCTCTCATATGTGGAAGCTGGAGGGAAAATAGGAAAGAAAAGGTACTTCATGATAATAAGGAGAGAGAATAATAAAATAGTGGAAGGGGATTGCAGGAGGGAAGAGGGAATGGGAAAAGGAGGCTTGAGGAAGGAAACAGACCAAATAATATTATGTCTATATGTGAAGGTGTCACTACCAACCTTACTAGCATGTATGGGGAGGGAGGATGGAAGTAGTGGGGTGTGGTTAGGAGGAAACTACACGAAGAGATGTTGTGTGCACATATGAATGTGTCATTTTGAGTCTCGCCATCATGTATAATTATATTGCACCAATAAAATTCTAAAAAAAGAATATGAGATAGAAAACATGATTTTTTGTTTCATGTAATATGTGGCTTAAATATGCATACATAATTAAGATAACAAATAATGTAGGTTTATATTGAGCCATTCAATTAGTATTACTAGTAAGTAAATACTTAGCTCGGCTAAAAATAACAGTATCAAAACTTTTATTGATCTTCTCACTGTGAAAATGGAGACTTGCCTAATACAATCACACACTGTTTAACAACATCTCGCTCAGTGATAGACTTCATACATAATGATGGTTCCATAAAATTGTATCAGTTAATGACATCATAGTCATCTCAGTTGTACACTCTTGTGATATTTACACAATGATTAAATCATTTAACAATGCAGTTTTCAGAATGTGTCCCATCATTAAGTGACACATGACTGTAATTAGGCTCACTTAGTGTCTGACACACACTGTTTTCTATTTTGTATTTTTTCTTCACAGAACGGAATGACAAGAGTCAACAGAATTTTCTGGTTGGTAATTTGAAATGGAACTTAACATTGCAGATATCTAAGGGGAGGAAAAACATCCTACATTCCATTCTAAATTATAATAACTAGATTTAAAATCCTTCTTACATATGTGGTTTGTGTAACAGACACAGAAATTCCCAGGAACCTAAAGCAGTGGAGAAAAAAAAAGAGTGACAGGAACTATACAGTATGCTGTAAATGCTAGAGATAAACTTCCCAGTTTTTACAATTATTTTTATGACTAGTTCTCTCATTGAATACTGGCATAACATTCTTTCCCCTTACCACTGCAACCTAACATTCAGAATCTTTGTTTCCTATGTTAATATTCACAAAGAACTATAGGGAACTCCTTTCTCCAGAAAGGGCAGTATTACCTTATTGAGCATATTTAACCCTTGATCTAGAGATGAAGAGCCCTTTGGAATAACTGAGATGGTCCAGTTACATAGCTAACACAACATGGTGGTCCTAGCCAAATTAAATGGAAACTGTTCATATGAAGATACTAATTTTCTTCTAGGTGTATTTGCATGAAGTGATTTCCATGTGGACTTTTATTTTGCTTTGTGTTTTGGCTGGTGAAGGGAGAAGCCAAACCAAGGCATTTGTCCAAGCCTCAAATCAATGCTTTCTTCCTCTGGGGGAGGTGGGACGGCTTGCTCTCTTATGCTTCTATTGGGGGAGATACTTTTCTCATTGAGCGAGTAGAAGTTTTCAACAATCAACTCTTGCAACTCAGAATTAGACTGAACATGAGAAAGAAAAACGAGAAAACAGAGGATCTTATGTATTTCTCACCATTCCAGCAATAACCCAGACCTGGCATTGCTCAAAATAAAATAGCTAGAGTTGGAAGCTATAGTTAAGTCATTGAACTCAAACTTTGGGGTCCAAAATACATATAATAAGGGACAACACAGTATATTGTAGTCTTTGGTCCAATTCTCATTTTCTCTGTTCTCCAGGTTTACTCCTCTACTTTAAAATAAACAATAAATTCTTACCTTGAATAATAGTACTACAATTAACTATTCCAGATAAAACTTTACTAGTATCAAATAATTTTAAGAATGTTATGCCTTTCCTCAACTTTCTTCCTGTTTCCTTCTGCACAAAGAGAGAGGAATTAGGCACAGCATGCTGTTCTTCTCTTTAATTACCAACTTTTGGTTAAAACAGATAAAGACTTCTGTTTGACAGATAATCTTTTGTTCTGGAGTTATTTATACCTTGAACAAGCTCTACATAATGGATTATCCATCATATCCTCACAGGGGGCTGAATTTCATTATCCTCATGAAGATGTCATTTATAGAGTCTTTTTACTTATCTACAGTTTTTGAAAAAATTAGATGAGAAAACCTAGGCTTTCCAAATTAATTATAGAAATATCTTTCAAAATTATATTGAAAATAATGGCACGGATAGTTAATATTTACCATAATATATGCCCTGTGTAGAAAAAAAGGATAATTAAGAACAGTTTCTTTCAAAGTCTTCAAAGTGATTCAATATGTCTACTAACCCTGTGATAGCCATTCTATATTATATATTAAGCATTTCAACATATTAATTTAATTTTTGGGAAAAAAAGATTTAGCAGTAGACCTATAATCTATTCCTTTTTTATTGAATGGTGTCCCAGGAAAGAAGAAATGATTGTCAGGTCAGGTATTTTTGCTAACATCCTAAGAATAGATCTCCTGGCCAACATCTATGGTATTTCCTACCTGGAAAATTTAATTTATAATTGCTTTTTGTTATGTTTTGGACATAGAATGCCCCCTGGAAGAACTCATTTACTGGCAAAAATGTTCAGAGATGATATAATTGAATCATGAGGGTTTCAGTTTCATCAGTGGATAAATCTATTGGTGGATTAATGGGTTTATTGTGTGGTAACATAGACAGGTAGGTCATGGCTATAGGAAGTAGGTCACTCGGGCTGTGGCGTTTGGGAGTCTATATGCCTCTCCCCCACCCCCTTGCTCTCTCTGTTTCCTGCCACCATCTGGCAAGCTCTACAGATGTGACCCAGCCTAGCATGGGCTGAAACCTCCAGAACTGTGAGCAAATAAATCTTCCTTCCTCTACATTGTGGTCATCAGGTGTTTTGGTTCATACCAGTGAGAATGTTGACAGAAACACGTTTAGAAGGATGCACCTGATCTTTTTAGAATAGATTTTGATAAACAAACTTAGGATGTATTGATTCAGTGGAGTGACTTCCTGGAAAATGTTGGGTAAGACATACAATAATTAAAATATAACATGGAAATGCATCGTGACCAAACTCCTATTTTGTAAGTTATGCTTCTATAAGCATCACTTGAACACCATATGTTAAATATGAGCCAAAGTATGTCCTGATGTGCATTTATAGTTCCAAGTGTTTTCCTCTCTCATTAAACCCTGTGATTACTTGTACTCTAAAAATTATTAATACGGCTCAATATTGGGAAAGATCTCTGATTTTTGTGAGTGTGATTTGACATTTCAATCCTTTGTGCCATCGCAAATGTAGACCTGATTTAATGCAGCTGTAAGATAGGGAGAATGTGGCTTTGTCAAGTATGTGGCACAGTACGATCTGAACCAGAGCCGCCCTGAATAGTTGTACAGGTTGTTCATTTCACTCACCATCTTTGAAGGTAGAAAGGTATAGTTCACTGCTAAAAATTCTTACTATTAAGTCACCAGGCTCTGACTAAAAATTTATATGTTAGTACCAAACAGTAAAAGTAAAGAACTTTTACCTCTGCTTAAGTTTATGTTCACTCAGAAGCAAGCCCTGGGACACAAAGAAATTCCTGTAGAAAATGGGGAAAGTGACACTGTGAAGTGGAAGCAGTTAATAAATGCTGTACTATTAATCCAGCTGCAACAGTGGACGAGTAGAGTTCAATCCCAAGGGGATGTTCTGGGAATTAATGTCAATCATGCACTAAGAATTGTTTCATCTAAGAACCAAGGTAGCTGGAGTAATTTATGAACTGAAACTCCTGCATCCTTGGTGAAGTATTTGTCTTAGTATGTTTTCTCTTGTTGCATACAAAATATCTGCGACCTGGTAACTTAGAAGGAACAGAAGTTTATTTAGCTCACAGTTCTGGAGGCTGGGAAGGCCAGGAGGATTGTTTTGGTGTCTGGTGAAGGCTGCATCATAACCTGGTGGAGGGTATCTTGTGGCAAGACAGAGCAAGCACATGTCAACTAGGTCTCTATTCCTTTTTTTTTTTTGGTACTGGGGATTGAACCCAGGGTCATTATACATGAGCTATATCCCAGGCCATACTTTTATTTTATTTTGAAACAGGATCTCTCTCTAAAGTCGCTGAGGGTCTTGCTAAGTTGCTGAGGCTGGCCTGGAACCTACAATCCTCCTGTCTCAGCCTCCCAAGTACTGGGATTACAGGCATGTACCACCATGCCTGGCTTCTCTTCCTTTTTTTATAAAGCCACCATACCATCCTGGTGTTCTCACTCTAATGAATTTAGTTAATTCTAATGACCTCCCCAAAGGGTTCACCTCCAAATACAATCAGTTATGAATTTGGAGATTAAGTTTCTAATACATTCATACCATAGCAGCACTTTTCTCAGGAAATATTTTTAAAACATGCAAACAAAACAAAAACAAAAACTTCTGGTTTGCTCTGTTTGGATAACATGGTCTTCTGTGGTTATTGAAAAACGACTTGTTAGTACAGAGATGTGTATACTGGAAATTAGGAGTTTTTGGAGCTTTCATTCCAACATTATCTATTCCATCATTCAACTAATCTTTTATCATATTTGTTCCATCTGATTGGCCATAATAGAGTCTCTGTATTCCTTCCTTCATTCATTAATTTAACAAATACTTATTTATTTGTGCTAGAAATATGAATGGGATGGTGAGTGGAATGAACAATAAAATATATGTAATATGATGTGCTGCAGTAAAATATATTCTTAAGGAAAGATAGATCAGGGTGTGTAAATTTGAAAAAGGCCCCCAAATGTTTCACACCCTAATCATTGGAACCTGTAAATATTACCTTATTTGGAAGAAGAATCCTTCAAGATGTGATTGATGTAAGGATTTTGAGATGAGGAGATTATCCTGGATTATTGAGTGGACTCTAAATGCCATTACAAATGTATTTAAAGGAGAGATACAGATGAGGATTTCACAGATACAATTGGAGAAAGCAATGTGAAGACAGAGACAGGTGGAATTGATGGAGCCATGAGCCAAGCAATGCTGGTGTCCACCAGAAGCTGGAAGAAGCAAGGAATGGATTCTTCACTAAAGTCTCTACGCAGTAGAAATGGAGGAAGTGCTTCAAATCCTTTCAAGTCCCTGAGGTTAAGGAAGTGAGGAGATAGCTCCCCTAGTCCAATCCAAGTGTGAATAATCTGTGAGGAAGCATGATTCCTTCCAATAAGAGGACTCCCTTTCTTTAGCTTAACTCCTGTGCATTTTCATCCTAATTTAGACTCTACCTTTTTGTCCTGTCTTTCCATGGCCTGCCTCTGTTATCATTGTTAGGTTTCAGAATTGCTGTGGATATGAGTCTTGACCCAGACAGACAGAAGAATGAGAAAGGAGGTATGAAACAAGCAATAATCCACAGCGGCATCCCTTTTTGAACCCTTGGTATGAGCTGCATAACATGAACCCTGTCTGTGCATGTCACATTCTTCTTAGTACCAAATGCATTGCCTTATATAAAGTGGTCAATACATACTTATTGACAAATGTGTTGTTGGTTAGAGCTGGATGACTAGAAAGAGAAAAAAGATTGGGTTATGAAGTGGAACAAATAAAACTTATGCTTCCTCTTATCAGACCCTCTACACCAACTTAGTTTGCAAGAATTGACTGTATAATAGACATTGGTGCTATTGATGCTGAAAACCCATCTTTGTCTCCTCTGTGTGTATTCTCAGAAGAGAGTTCTTGGGTGACTTTCATTATCAGCTGCTGGGTGGCCTTTCCAGTTTTTGCATCAGAGCTGACTCATTAGCAATGGAAAATCGCAGAATTATCTTACCTTTTCTACCCACTTCTGCCCACCTGACATCTTTACAGAGAAGAACATTTAGATATTTAGATGGAGATTTTTTTTGAATATATACTTTCTGTTTTTTGAACACTCAAATCAGTGCCTGATTGGTCAGATAATTTCAATTCACTTATCCATTATCTGTTTTGCTGTACTAATTTTAAAGCAGTTATATAGGTATCTATATAAAGTATATAGAAAAAGCTAAAGAAAAATAGAAATATTGGATTGTGTGGTAGAGATCTGAATGCACTAAAAAGAATTGGAGAATCACAGTAGGAAGAAAAAAATCAAGAAAAATCTCAGAGGCAATTAATCTATTATGATACTCACTTCTATTTATTCAGGTCCCTGGAGTTATTATTATTATTATTATTATTATTATTATTATTATTTTGGTTTTCTGATGAGTTTCTTTTAGACTAATGGTATTATGGGAAGGCTCACCTTTAAGTAATATTCAAATTATTTGTGTTATTTCCAAAGAGAGAGAGAGAGAGAGGGAGAGAGAGAGAGAGAGAGAGAGAGAGAGAGAGAGAGAAATACTCTTCTAAGGGATATGAATGTTCTATCTCCCTTTGTAAGAAGCTTAGATATTTCATAGAACACAACATTTTAGGATATTATCATAGAAATAGAGAATAGCCTTTGGGAGAAGAATCAGAGTTAGTCAGAAGGAAAGGAAAATTGGGGAAATGGAAGAGATTTCAAGCAAATGGCAAAGTTTTTAAAGGCTCATACTGTGAAAATAAATGACTATGGTGAAACTAGTTTAAAGCTACTTTTTATTTTGAAGTGTTAGAACAGGGACAGACCTTAGAGTTCATTTAGTTCAACCCCTTCATTTTATAGATGATAAAGCTGAGACCCAGAAAGGTTAAGTGATTTGCCCACGGTAACACAGTCAGCATGGTGTGAAACCATAACGGTGTTTCAGGTCATCTGAATCCTGGTTCTGGGCCCTTTGCACTGCTTCTCATTGCTGATGAGCCTCCAGCTGATATTATTTTGGGAAGGAGATATCCAGGCGCCTCAACAGCAACATAGACCTGCAGAGAGGAAGACAGGTTCAGCCTGCACAGGAGAGCTGGAGACACCACGGCCAATGGCAAAAACTCTGCAGAGAGTATCTCAAACTTTGATATAGTTTTGGTAGAAAGCAATACCAGAGAGTCATTCAATGAATAGGGCAACAAGAGAATCATAGGAGTAAGTGTACTAAATGATGGAGTCTAAGGTTTGTGATCACATTTTTTTTGTGTGTGTAGTCCTGGGAATTGAACCCAGAGGCATTCTACCTCTGAGCTACACCCCCAGACGTATTTTATTTCTTATTTGGAGACAGGGTCTCACTAAGTTGCTGAAAGCCCCACTAAATTGCTGAGGTTGTCCTTGAACCTGCAATCCTCCTGTCTCAGCCTCCCAAGTACTACGATTACAAGCATGCCCCACCACACCTGGCTGAGATCACATTTTTCTTTTAAGAGCACTCTCTATCCAGTGTCATGGTGACACCATAATCCCAGTACTTAGAAGGTAAGACAGGAAGATTTCAGGTTTGAGGCCAACCTTAGCAACTTAGTGAGACTCTCAGCAACTTAGAGAGACCTTGTTTCAAAATAAAAACAAAAATTAAAAAGGTCTGGAGGTGTAGGTTGGAGGTAGAATGCCTCTAGGTTCAATTCCCAGTACAAAAAGAAGAGAGAGGGAGAGGGAGAGAGGGAGAGTGGTTGAGAGGGAGAGAGAAAATGAGAGAGAGAGAGAGAATTTTCTAGCTGTGAGTTGAGAAACCAAGGTTCATACCCAGAGAAAGGCTCTGGGAAGAATGAAGTAGCATATCAGAAGCTGAGCAGCCCAAGGATGGGGCAGGACCAACTCTATACCCAGTATGGAACACGGTACTTAGTTTGGAAAACTTCTGAGCCCACATTTTATCTAATAGAGAAAGGTTGAGACTTGGAAGAAAGAATCAGCTCTGTTAAATGGTTTCCATGAATTCAGGAATCTTCCTATGAAAATCTATGAGTGTGGCTGAGCCAGATATTACTTCTCCCTTCCACCAGAAATGGCTGTTTAAGGGGAGGGGGTGAGCATGCAGATTGAAGACTTTTCTTAAATGAAGCTGACAGAGACTGGGAGGTAGATGTTGATATCCTCGGCATATGCATACTGCATCAGCCAGATGCCCTTGACTGCAAGTAACAGATCACCTGATTAAAATCTCCTCAAACCATATGGATGCTTATGATTTACTTAAAAAAAATCTGGGGATAGGCAGTGCTAGAGTGTTTCGGTGACACCAAGTGCAATTGTTCCTTTTTTCCATCCTATCATTCCTAGTACATTGGTGACTCTTTTCGTAGTTGCAGCATGGTATCTGCAGCTCCAGTCATCTAGTTTTTATAGTTTTTATAGCATTAAAAAGAAGGAAGAGTGCGAAAGGAAAAATACCTTCCTCTGCATGTTTCTCTCATCATCAAAGAAAAATATTTCCCAGAGGCTCCTCTTAGGGAGTTTTCCTTGCCATTTCATTTTCCAGCCCTGGGTCACATGACATACCTAATGTCAACAGGTTTGCCACGATTATCCCGCGCTATTCATAATCATCTCCTAGGGCTAGACAGTTTTACATCACTGAAATTATTTTTCTGTGTATGTATTATTAGGAAGAAGCTAACAGCCATGCTCAGTTAACTGATTTAACATTTCTAAAACATTTCAACTCAGACTTGACTATAGGTATGCCTGCTATATACTAAATTTTCATAGTTTCACCAAATCACATCCTGATATGGGGAAATAAAACCTTTAAATCCAGTTTTTGAGAGGTTCATCCATAAATTCAAAAGTCTTCTCTTTTTACTTAGTACAGTAATAAAATGTTGGATTTGAGACAGTTCAAAAGTTAAAACAACATTAAACACAACAAAAATTATCATGTATTTTCTTTTTATAACCAAAGTTGAATAGTCAACATAAATGAGATTGAAAATTATGCCATATTCCCTTTCTGCCTCCTAGTCTTCCTTAACCCTCTTTTCTATTCTTATTCTATTTTAACTAACCTTACAGAATATTTTCTTATTCATTGATGAAACAGTTTACACAGACATATACATTTGATGAAATATGCAACCTACAACCATATTTTCTAATGACCATGTTTTCTAATGTATCTCACCAATGCAAGGTTGAAAATGGATTACTCTTCAGACTCTCTCACTGGTGGGTGAGATCACATGACTGAGTTCTAGCCAATAAAATGGCTGTAGAGGTATAATATACTACTTCCAGGTCTGGTCAGTAGGAAATTCTCCATTGTTATTGATTCAATGAATCCTCCTCTAGAGGATTAGTTTGGAGCATGGTCCTGCCTCTATTTTGGTTATACTTTCTAGTGTCCAGACTGGGAGAGGATACATTTCTCTGGCATTCACTCACAATAATTATGCTAATTTTTTATTGCAACTCTAGCATCCTCTCTCTTCTCTCCCAGTTGGACAAATGCAAAGATCCCGTAGAAAATGAAATGGCACAGTTACTAGTTGAAAGAAGCTTGGATTACTAACTAACTACAGGACTCCACTATCTTTTTCTATTAGACAGTGGTATGAGAGACAAATAACCTTTGTTGTGTTAAGTTCTGACATTTTGGTGTTGCTTGTAATCTCAATTAGCCTCTTTGATTCAGTACATTATGCAGCTTAGTCTAGAAGGATTATGAGATTATGCAATCATGATGTAGAGTATTTTAGAGTTCCCACTTCTGGAGAAGCTACAGATGCAATGAATTAAATAACCTGTCATATTGCCTGCCTGTTTTGTGGATCGATATGGGGGTATCTTTCTGTTTCAGATCCAACAATCTGGACCTGCAGAGGCACATTGTTTTGTCTCTTAAGCGTAAGACATGCTGAATAATATGAGTGATGACATCGAGAAGAATATTGTTTGTAATTTGTGAGTGTGAGCTACCCTTGCATCTCCGTTAGCGTTATTATGAAAATGTTCAGTTTCCTGCAATTGTGTTAGTGCTTTTTTCCTGAAATTATAAAGGAAAAAGAGGAAATTGCTATTTCTATCTGAATGCTTAAATTTTTGTAACTAGAACCCACAAATACAGGTAATTATGCAGGCCCTAAACATTATATTCTCTTACATTCAGTCTACACATATCTGAGGAGGATTTTGGAAGTTGAATATGCAATCTATTATCTTTAGCTATTTTTGTCTGGGAAGGCAGAAAAGTAAAATACTAAAGGGGAATATGCTCCATTTTGCCAAATGCAACCATCAGGGAATGTAACCCAAACTATATTCAGCAATTGAGATTTAAGACCCTCATTGAACATTCACTAGCTGTGTGACCTAGGGGGAATTTGCTCAGAATCTCTTTTAGCATCTGTTGACAGAGGGATTAGAGAGCTTTTTAAAGGTGTTAGAGAAGCCAAAGTCAAAGGTTTCCAGGTGTTTCTTCAAAGCCAAATTCAAGAAGTTTCTGTCAGAGTTGATCTGCCTTTGTGTTTTACGCAAACAGGATGTAAGATAGTGAAGTCACTGTGGGAAACAGTTGTGCAGTTCCACAAAAATTAAACACAGAATTATTATTCAACTTATCAACTACACTCATACATATTTAAGCAAAAGAATTGAAAACAGGGACTCAAACAGGTACTTTTACACGAATGTTCATTGCAGCATTATTGACATTTGCTGACTGGTAGAAACAGTTAAAGTATCCATAAACAAATGAAATGATAAATACTACTCAGACATAAGAAAGAATGCAATTATGATACAAGCTATAACCTGGATAAATCTCAGGTTGTTAAGTGAAAAAGGACATATATTATATGATTCTCTTAACATTTAATCTGTTGTATCCATCAGTTCCACATCTGCAGAATCAACCAACCAGGGATCAAGAATATTTGAAAAAATATTTGCTGACCACATACAGATTCTTTTGTCATTATCTTCTAAACAATATAGGATTACAACTATTTACATAGTGTACATATTATTAGGTATTATAAATGATTTAGAGAAAAGTTAAAGTATATGGGAAAATGTCTGTAGGTTAAATGCCAATGCTAGGCCAGTTTATATAAAGAAAAGACTTGAGCATCTACAGACTTTGGTATCCATGAGGGTCCTGGAACCAATCCCCTACTGATACTGAGGGACAACTACATACAGAGTATTGAGAATAGGTAAATTAAAAAAAGAAAGAAAGTTATGAGAAATTATTTGTTCCTGGTAGGAAGGTGAAATGGGTAATTATTGCTTAACGAAAAAAAGAGTATATGGAATGATGGGAAAGTCTAGGAAACAGATGTGATAGTTGCATAATGTGGTGAATGTTATTTACACCACTAAATTATACATTTAAAAAGTTACATTCAGCTCTAGAAGTCTTTTGGTTAAGTTTTTGTTTGGGGGGGTCTTCTAAGTATAGGATTGTGTCATCTGAAAATAGAGATAATTTCAGTTCTTTGTTTCCTATTTATATTCCTTTGATATCCTTCTCTTGCCTTATTGCTCTGGCTAGAGTCTCACATACTATATTAAAAAGGAGTGGTGATAGTGGGCATCCTTGTCTTGTTCCTGATTTTAAAGGGAATTCTGTTTTTCCTGATTCAATATGATGTTGGCTTTGGGTTTATTGTATATTGACTATATGATGTTGAGGTAAGTTCCTTCTATTTCAACTTTCTGCAGTGTTTTTTTTTAACATGAGTGGGTATTGGATTATGTCAAATGTTTTTTCAGCATCTATTGAGAAGATCAGATGATTTTTGTCCTTAGTTCTATTTATGTGGTGAATGACATGTATTGATTTGTGTATGGTGAACCAGTCTTGCATCCCTGGAATGAAACCAACTTGGTCATGGTGCATACATTTTTTGATATGGTTTTGAATGTGTATTGCTAATATTTTGTTTAGAATTTTTGAATCTATGTTCATCAAGAATATTGGTCTGTCATTTTCTTTACTTTTGGTTTTGGTATTAAGGTGATACTAGCCTTGTAGAAGGAGTTTGGAAGATTTCCATTTTTTTCTATTTCATGGAAAAATTTGTGAAGTACAGGGTTTAGTTCTTTTGTAAAAGATTTTTTAGAATTCAGCTGGGAATCTGTCTGGACATGGACTTTTCTTTGATGGAAGGCTTTTTATTGCTATTTCTATCTCTTTGCTTACTATTTGTTGGTTTAGGTTTCTATATCTTCTTGGTACAATTTAGGTAGGTTGTATGTGTCTAGAAATCTGTTGATTTCTTCTATATTTTCCAGTTTATTGGAGTATAAATTTTCAAAATAATTTCTGATGATCCTCTGGATTTCCCCACTGTATGTGGTGATATCTCCTTCTTTATACCTTATTTTAATAATTTGGGTCAATTCTGTCTTTTTTTGGATAAGTTGGCTAAGGGTTTATCAATCTTGTTGATCTTTTCAAAGAACCAGCTTTTTGTTTTGTTATTCTTTTGTGTCTTTTTTGTTGTTGTTTGTTTCATTGATTTCTGCTCTGATTTTCATTATTTCCTGATTTCTACTGGCTTTGGGATTAGTCTGTTTCTGTTTTTTGAGGGCCTTGAGGTGTGTTACTAGGTTGTTTATCTGTTGACTTTCAGTTTTTCTTTCAGTGCTATAAAATTTCCTCTTAAAACCACCTTTAAAGTATCCCACGGATTTTTGGTATGTTATGTCCATATTTTTGTTTAATTCTAAGGGCTTTTTTATTTTTTCCCTCATTTATTCTATGATCTACTCCTTGTTCAAATGAGTATCATTCAATCTCGGTGTATTTCTGTAATTTCATTTGGTCTTCCTGTTGTTGATTTTTACTTTCATTATAATCTGAAAAGATGCAAGGAATTATATTACACATTTTAAATTTGCTGGTACTTGCTTTGTGGCCCAGAATATGATCTATTTTGGAGAAAGTTCCATGAGTATCTGAGAAGAATGTGTACTCAGTTGCTGTTAGTTGGAATATTCTGTCTATGTGTATTAGGTCTATTTGGTTTATAGTGTTCTATATCTGAAGAGTCTACTCATCTTTTGTCTGGAAGATTGATCTAGTGGTGTGAGAGGTGTGTTGAAGTCTCCCAATATTATTGTACTGGGTCTATCTGAGACCTAATATCCCAAAGAGTTTGTTTTATAAAAGTGGGTGCACCCACATTTGGGGCATAAATGTCTACTATCATTATATCTTCTTTTTGAATTGTTTCTTTTATTAGTAAGAAGTGACCTGCTTTCTCTCTTCTGATAAGTTTTGACTAAAAATCTGTTTTGTCGGATATGAGAGTTGCTGATCAACAAATTCAGCAAAGTAGCAGGATACAAAATCAATCTAAACAAATCAGTAGCTTTTCTATATGCCAACCATGAATCTACTGAAAAAGAAATCCAGAAAAATTTTCCATTCACAATAACCTCAAAAACAATAAAATACCTTGGAATAAATCTAACCAAAGAGGTCAAAGACCTCTGCAATGAAAATTATAAAGCACTAAAGGAAGAAAGTAAGGATCTTAGAAGATGAAAAGATCTCCCATGCTCTTGGATAGGCAGAGTAAATATTATCAAAATATACATTCTACCAAAAGTGACCTATAGAATCAATGCAATCCCTATCAAAATACCAATGTCATTCTTCACAGACCTAGAAAATCAGTGCTAAATTTCGTATGGAAAAATAAAACCCAGAATAGCCAAAGTAATTTTCAGCAATAAGAACCATGCTGGAGGCATCCCAATTTCTGACTTCAAATTATACTACAGAGCTATAGTAATAAAATCAGCATGGCATTGGCACAAAAACAGACACATAAACCAATGGAACAGAAGAGAAGATACACAAATGCACACACTTATAGTCAATTGATCTTCAACAAATGTGTCAAAAACATATGTTGGAGAAGTCATTCTTTTCAACAAATGGTGTTGGGAAAACTGGTTATCCATTTGTAGAAAATGGAATTAAATCCCTACTTCTTACCCTGCACAAGAGTCACCTCAAGATGGATAAAAGACCTAGAAATTAGACCAAAAACTTTGAAATTACTAGAGGAGGGCAGAGGTCCAACACTCTAACATATAGGCACAGGAAGAAAGTTCCTCAATAAGCTCAGGAAATTAAAGCAGGAATTAATAAATGGGACTGCATTAAACTAAAAAGTAAGGAAACTACCAAGAGTCTAATGAGAGAGCCTACAGAATGGAGAAGATCTTTGCCAGCTATCCCTCTAATATAGGACTAATATCTAGCATATACAAAGTGCTTAAAAGACTTAACACTAAAAAAAAACCCAATCAAGAAATGGGCAATTGAAATAAATTGACACCTCACAGAAGAAGAAATACAAATGGCTAATACATACATTAAAAAAAATGTTCAGCATCATTTGCATTCAGGTAGATGCAAATCAAAAGTACACTGAAATTCCATCTAACCCTAAATAGAATGACAATCATCAAAAAGTCAAATAACAATAAATGCTGACAAGGATGTGGGGAAATAGGAACTCTTATACACTGTTGGTGGGATTGCATATTAATGCAGCCACTATGGAGATCAATATGGAGATTTCTTGGAAAACTAAGAGTGGATCCACCACATGATCCAGTTATACCACTTCTGAGTATCTTTTCAAAGGAAATGAAATCATAATATTATAGTGATACGTGCATATCCATGTTTATAGTGGCATAATTCACAATAGCCAAATTATGGAACCAACCTAGATATCCATCAACAGATGAATGGATTATTAAAAATTATGGGCTATACATGCAATGGAATTCTACTTAGCAATAAAGAGGGAGAAAATTATGTCATTTGCAGGAAAATGGATGGCCCTGGAGAACATTATGTTAAGTGAGATTAATCAGTTTCAGAAAGGGAAGTGTCATATGTTTTCTCTCATACGAGGAATCTAAGGAGTAACTGGGATATAAGAGGGACTTTAGATAATGGAGGAGAAACTCCAGTGTAGTGAGGGAGGTGATTTTGGGGAGGGGAGAGGGAGAATTAATAAAGGAAACATTTCCACCGACATTACGTACACATGTGAAAACAGCAATGTCAATCTCAATATTTTGTATGGGGAATTAGGGGAGTGGGGAAGGAGCCAGGGGAAAACTCAACAAGTGCTGGGTGCATGTATGTCACTACCGCTATGATCTACATTATGATGTGAGACTATAATACACCAATAAAGTATAAAAAGTTACAATGAGTTTTATATTCTATATATTTTAACTTAATTTAAAAACTAAAAAATAAATATTATTTTTACAATTAAACAAAAAGTGGATTTTAATTGTTCTTACCCCAAAGATATGATATACTTGAGGTTACAGATATGCTAATTAGTTTGGCTTGATTATTTCATAATATGTATTATATATATACATATACATATATATATATACATATACATATTTACATATATATGGAGAAACTCCAGTGTGTGTGTATATATATGTATGTATTCATGTATGTATATATGTATGTATTGAAACATTGCAATGTACCCCATAAAATATATTCCCTATTTGTCAATCAAAACTAAAATAAATCTCAAAACACAACAAAATCATTTAAAAAATTCTTTGGTCAAAGTGTTCTATGTGAATAACGATTTGGAAACTCCTGTTTGAATCATACTAAACAACCAACATGATTTTACTTGTGGATCAGAATCTTTTTTAAAAGACTTCATAACTCTTTCAGAATTCATATTTCATTAGACATGGAGATAATTCTGTGAAATGAAGCAAACTTAATATTTATCATCTCTGGCTCTCAGAAGCAGAGTTGCTTATTAATGACAGTTTGTAGCAAACAGTGGCTGTTTTGGAAGATCCAGCGGTGAGCACAGGATTAATAACTACATCTCTTGAATAAGTAGCTGTTTCACTGTTAAATGCTTTGGAGAGAACACACCTCTCTAAGTCCAAGAAGCTAGGGTACTATTGTGGTGTCTCTGGATATTGAAAGTTCAGTGGGAGAAATGGTGGTGGGGTGGGATAGAGCCAGGAGGCACTCTGAGACTTTCTTTCTTCCTTTCTATGTCAGTAAAGGCACTTTTCCTGAAGAGGGTGAATTTTGAGTGTTCTCTGTAATGGTTGAAGCTGCTACGTATTTTCTTTAAAAATTATCCTTACCTTTGATGGTGCCCAACAAGACTGATTATGATTTATAATGTTCAAAGAACTACATGCTCTTTTATCTTTTGCTCAGTGTCTGGTTAGCATGTGTGATGGTTGCCCTAGCCTCTAAGTGGGTAATCTGGAATATGTTTTCCCCCTCCCCATCCCTCCTCTATGCCTTATGTTCAGAATCTGTTCATTGGCAGGCTGATGAGGAATGTTTATTTTATGACACTGATTGGAACAGTGAACAGTCAGAAAACCTTTTATTTATTTTTGAGCTTTCCCATATGATGGAGGCCCAGCATTAACCAAGTCTCCTTGCATGGTTTTGTGTCTTAGAGGAGAGAAACATTTTTAGAATAAGACTTGAAGAAATGTGAAATGAGTCTCAGAAAACTTTGCATTTCAGTGTTAATTGGGAGTAACATTTGCATAGTGTAAACATTTTACCATTTGCCAGTCATAAAAATCCCACATAGCAAAATAAAATGGCCATTCGTTTTTCCTTATATTTTCTGAAATGGCACAATATGAGAATGGGTTCTGTTTTCCTTGAGTAATTGGCAATGGGAAAAAAAAGAGGCAATGTTGCTCCCTTTTTAAGGCAATATTAAGGCATAAATGTTATGAGAAAGAAATTGCCAAATCTGGAAGTTCATGCTTACCATTCCACTTTTGTTCAGTGATGACTCTCTCAGGTTGAGTGTGCTGCTTTCTTCCTCAGTTTACTAAATTTGGTGTATTTTTATGCTAAAGATGGAACTCTTCTAAATTTCCAAGAAGTGCCAGGCCCCATTTTAAAAAGACAGGGCTTATGTTTCCAAATTGCCATTATCAAAGAATTTTATAGAAACACCATGGTGAGTTACACTGGATAATTTTGGATACTTTGATTTTTTTTGTCTGAATAATAACAGCCTTTTAATGCCCAAGTCCTTTCAACACTGCTTCTCTCTTACCATGATTGTTGAGCCTCGAAATTTGCTAGAGGTAAAGGAGGCATCAGAGAATTAAAGAAAATGGCATACCGAGTTACATGTGCCTGCCAGCTGGATTGATTCTCCCTCCTTAGAAAAGGTGGAACCAATAACAAAGGTGAGATCACTTTTGATTATGATGATGCTAGGAAGAGTTATAATATTTTGAGTGCCTATTGCATAGTAGGAACCTTACTTAAAACCTCTCAAAAATGATCCCACAAGGTAAGTACTGTGAAGGAAAATGTACATTGTTCTGCGTGAGTATATTGAGGAGAAACCACTTTAAAGATTTTCCAGAGGTGGAAACATCTAAGCAAAAACGTGAATGTGAGTCCCCATTAGGGGAATAGGGGAAAGGATATTCTTGGAAGGTGTTGGAGATCCATGAAAGTCCTGAGGTAGGAAATGGGTCCATCTATTCAAAGTACAGAGAGCTGGCTAGAGGGAAGACGAGTGTAGAACTAGAAGCATGTTGTCAGATGAGTTGACAAGGGGCAGATCATGCAGGGTCTCTGTCTCTCTTCCATTTGTGAGAATTAGTTGTTTATATTGATCACTGCCTACATGTTGTCTATGTTCTCTACCAGACTGAGTCAGATAAGATATTCTGCCATTTTTCCTAATTATCACAAAACCAAAGCTCATCCAAGGCTTTGGTGTGCTCAGTAGCTTTTCTTAGAATTGGGTCTGCTGATAAAATTATAGTCTAACCATGTAAACAAATAAAAATAAAATATTGGGTCCCACTCTTTTAAAAATGTCTCACAACAATATCTACCAGTGTGGGCCCTAGCCTCTCAACAGTTTGCTTCTATCTCTTTTGTCTCTCTTCCCTTAGACTTCCTCTCCATTCTCTTTCCCTTTCTCTCATCTGCTTTCTAACTATACACACCTGTTCCTGCTCATTTTGAATGCAAATCAGTTTAGCAATACTTTATTTTTGTTAACTAATATCCACAGGGTCTCACCTTCCAGCCCAAGTGACTTGATTAGAAAAATAGCTTTATAAAACAATGACAGGTGTCTTCCCCATGAAGAATGCTGCTGATGTGTGTTAAGATAATTATTTTTATCTTCATATCTATAAACTGTGAAATTTACCTCCTCAACTTATCACCATAAGCCAAAATAAGCTATGTTTTAGCTGTGCTCTCATTAAAATGTATTCAGTATATTTCACTTTTCTTGGTCCATTACATGCAATCCAGGGAGATATGAACTTTCTGTTTATTGAGATAATCTGTGGTGACAACTTATTGTTTAACCATCGCCTTACATCAATTCTGATCTTTGAGTTTTTCCTCTAAGTATGGAAGTCAGGATTCTTGGTTGCAAATAAAAGAATTTTCTCTGACTAGTTTAAGCCAAAAAGGACAGAAGTTAGAGGATTTTGGTGGCTCATAGATTCTCTGGATTGCATGAGTACCACTATTAGAGGAGATGCAGTCAGGAATAAGACCCAGTTATATTGAAATATGTGGACAAATGAGACAAAAATTCTACTTAGAAAGTTAAAGATTGTAAAGCCAACAAAAATTGAAAATTAACTGGATAGGGAGATAAGAGAAGGAAGAAATTAAGTATGAATCCCAGATTCCGAGTTGAAGAGCTAGTAGTTTGATAATTCCATTTACTGAGCATAGTGGACATATGCCATGTGTGGCTACATGACATGTTTTGAATTTCCTTCCTGTGTTTGGAAAATTCTTACATAATGAATATTGTCATACTAAAGTGAAAGTTTGAATTTTTTTTTTGCAATTTTCTTTATTGCTGAGTTGCATTACGGGAGACAGTTTTCCTTCCCCCAAAAGGAATAGAACAAAGAAATAATATGCCCAGAATTAATCTTTGTGTTAGCATGGTGGTAGACAGTTTTATTTCTCGAAGAGAAGTCATGGAGTCTTTGGCTGCAGTCTGAGGTGTCTTCATCCGGCCAGCATATTGCTGCCAAGTGGCAGAAGCCTTAGTGTTTTTGCTAGGACAACACTAATGGGATATAATTGGGTCTGATTCTCGACTGCACAACTTCCAGTTTTACTGCTGCAGTTTCCAGTTTCTCTTCAACTAATCTTGCTCCCCTGCCAGTCTGTATTTTCCAGTTTAGTCTGAGTCATCCTTTTAAACAACAGATCTGATAATATTGCTCTCTTAATCAAATCTCACCATGACATTGCTCTGGCCTGAGTCAAAACTCCTCAGGAATTAGCTTCCTGGGGCTGTCATAATAAATTACCTTAAACTCGGGTGGCTTGAAACAAAAGAAATGTATTCTCCTCGGTTGTGGAGGCTGGAAGTCTGGGCTCAAAGTGTTGGCAGGATCATGCTCTCTCTAAAGACTTTAGAGGAGGATCCTTCCTGGTGTCTTCCTAGTTTCTGGTGGATTCCAGCAATCCCTGATGTTCTTTGGCTGGCGGCAGCATAACTCCTTCCTCACGTGGCCCTCTCCCCTCTCTGCATGTTTCTGTGTCTTCACATTGTATTCTCTTCTTATAAGGTATCTGATTAATTGAATTATGACCACCCTAAGTCAGTCTGACTTCTATTTAAACAGATTATACCCACAAAGACCCTATTTCCAAATAAGGTCACATCCATAAGTACTGAGGATTAGAACTTCAACATTTCTTTTTCTTTTTTATTTTTTTATGTCATACTGAGGATTGAACTCAGGGATATTCTACCTCTAAGCTACTAAGCTACACCCCCATCCTTTTTTATTTTTTAATTGGAAACAACTCTAGGTTGCTGAGAGTCTCTCTAAATTGCTGTGGCTGGTCTGTGAACCTCCTGTCTCAGTGTCCCAAATACTGGGATTAGAAGCATGTACCACTACAACCTCCTTCAGTGTAATCTTTTGCTATTTGGGGAACCAATTTCAACCCATAACAGTGGCCTACAAGATAATCCATGGTGTGGCCCCTGTGTGCCTTTCCACCCTCTTCTTTACATTTTATTCTCCACTCATTCTATAGTGCAGTTACTCTTGACTCTTGTCAGTTTCTTGAAAGCTCTGTGCTCTCCTTGGTCCCACACAAGAAGACTCCCTTTCTCTGGAATATTCTCTCTGCATTCACCTCCTACCCCAGTGGTTTACCCATTGTCCTACATTCTTTTCATATCTTTTCTACACCCTATTCTAGCTTCTCTGCTCTGTGCTCCCACAGTTAATTGAACTTTCCCCACCATAACTCATACCACACCTTACAGAGATTATTTGATCAACACTGTAGCTCCAAGAAGTTTGAGATGATTTCTATTTCTTCAACACTGTGGTTCTAGAAATTGCCATAGACTTTCAATAAGATGAATGAATTAGGCAACTCCTTGGTAGTCTTGAGCACCTGAGAACCACTTAGCTACTAGATCCAGGATCTTGTTGAAAAAACCCGGTGTTTATATTGCAGTTCTTAGAAGGTTGTATATTATGTAAACTTCCTACAACCTCCCCTGTCTAGGAATGACCTTGGGCCATTCCTATGATGTCCTGTGGTGATCTCTTATTGGTAAACTGTGTGCTCCGGCAACTTAATGAAAATTCAAATCTTAAAATCCCTTTTAGACTTTGCTCATTTTTCTTTGATTTATTAAAATTGTTTTATAACTTCATTTTATGCTAGCCATTACAATGATAATTAATCTATTACTTTCCAGTTATTATTATAATCATTATTAATTTCTCACAACATCAAAGCTTCAAATGCAAAATATAAAATCAGTGTTTAGTGTGACTTCCATAGATTTACTGGGTGTTTAGATGAACTGCTTAGCATTCAGAACTAAGATTCCTATTTCCCACTCTATATTCTATGTCAATGCCTCTCTCAATTACTTGCAGTGAAAGAGAAAGGCTTGGAATTCCACAAATAGTTGATAATACAAAACTATTTAATATTCATCTTTGAATTCTGTTTCTTTTTTATGGGTGAATATGAATATGTCTGTTTTGGAAATTCAAAAATATGTATGAAATGCACTAATTTAACTCTAGTATCTCATTCTCTCAGTAGTCCTGCCCTTTCTGCTACCTTTCTGGCTCTTGAAAGAAATGTTTTAATATTTATATTTTTAAACTCTACCCATTATAGTGTAGGTTGCAAGAAGAATAGAACTGAAGAGAAAGAAGAAATAACAATTCATTTGAGAAAACCCCTTATCAATATTCTGGTAAATTAACATAGCAAGTACCTGAATACTGGCATTCTTTATATAATAGTGCATATAGTAACAGATGCTCTTTAGTGGCATAATTTGTCATAAAAATTGCTAAATGCTGAAATCCTACATAACACTTTTCACAATAATGATGACCTTGGTATATACTATATTTCATATAATCAATTTCAATATTTGTTCAAGCTTCACCTCAATACACACACACACACACACACACACACACACACACACTTAATTGGAACTCCATAAATGCAGAAATCACTGTTTGTTTACTATTGCTTTTATTTAGTAGGTTGGTGAAACAACTTAGAGATACTGGGATGGATTTTAAGAAGTGGAACCCCTCCCCATTGTTCCTCCACTGGACATTTGCATTTTCCTGTCCCTCTCTGGTTCCATGAGTAGGCAGAGAATGTGTAAAAGGATTGGGGGGATTGGAATTGGAAAAAATACATCTTAATTACATGCAGTAGAATATTACTCAACCTCAGAAATTAAGTACATCCTGCCATTTGCAACCAGGTGGATGAACTTAGAGAACATTACATTAAGTTGAAATAAACCAAGCATGGGAGGACAAATACTGAATGATTCCACTTATCTAAAGATATCTAAAATAGTCAACCTCTAGACTAAGAGAAAAGAATGCAATGGTGTTTTCCAGGGGCGTGGGTTAGGGGAGATGGGTAATTGTTTTTTAATGGGTTTAATATTTCTCTTATGCAGGATGAATAAATTCCAGAGATCTGCTGTACATCATCATACTTATGGTTAACAATACAATATCATGAACTTTAAAGTATGTCAAGAGTGTAAATCTCATGTTACGTATTCTTACCAACACACACACACACACACACACACACACACACACGTATTCATATATGTACACACACACACACCCACACAAAAGAATACTGGAAATTTTTGGAAGTGATAGATATGGTGATATCCTGAATGTAGTAATGATATCATAAATGTATACTTATGTCTAAATGCATTAAGATATATACATTAAATGTGTGCAATGTATTGTATATCAGTTCGTGTTAGCATTTTGTTGCTGTGACCAAAATATCTCATATAAAAAAGTTAAAGGAGGAAAGATTTATTCCATGGGCAGCTGGATTCATTGCTTCATGCCTGAGGTGATGCTGAATGTCATGGCAGAAGGAGCCTGAATCTCCAATCTTTTCCAAACTCCTTCCACAAACCATTTCAAAAGGCTTTGGAGACACATGGTAAGGTATAGTCACAGAAAACAATTTCATTTCTTGGAACTAATTTTATATTTTCACCAGCTTATCAATGGACCAAAATACTTGATGAGAACAACTTCTAGGAGGAAATACTATTTTGGCTCATGGTCTCAGAGGTTTAAGTCCACGGTTGGCTGGCTCTATTGCTTGGGGCCTGGTGTAAGGTAGAACATCATGGCAGAAGGGCAGGAAGGAGCAAAGCTACTCATCTCATTGCAGCCAGAAAGCAGAGGGACAGAGAAGGGGGGAGGGGTCAGGGACAAGCTAGAGTTTGCAGGGTCACACTCCCTGCCACCTACTTCTTCCAATCATGCCCCATCTGCCTACAGTTTCTACCACATCCAAGTGGTCCATGCAAATGATGAATCTATCAAAAAGATGAATCTACTGATGAGGTTAGAGCCTATATGATCCAAGCATTTTCTAGGAGCCCCACCTTTGGACATTACTGCATTAGGGACCAAGCTTTCAACACATGAGACTTTAGGGTACATCCAGATCCATCTAATCCCTGACACAATTATACCTCAAACTCCATAAATATTTTTACCACGATTGCTGCATATATCTCAAAGATACTTTTAAAATTGCATTAGTTATTCCAGTAATATCATATTGTTTAGTGCACAATAGAGAGGACACATGTATTCTATTACAAAATTCTTCTTTTAAAATTTTTGTTATTTTTTTTGTAAGCCACTGAATTTTATGCATTTGTATATAATATTCTGTTTCCAGAATGACAAAGGGATCCATGGAACAAAATGTTTAAGAACTTCTGCTCAAGGCACAGTCAGCGTAGTTTTTGGTCCTTTCATCTTATTTCAGAGGCCTATTTACCTGGTGCTTTGACAGGCTCCAACATAATAATTCAAGGGCTGCAGTAACAGGGGCCGTCTGCTATGGCCCCCTCTGTGAGGCCTGGAATCAATTGCGTACTGTCCCTCTTTACTCTCAAGACCAACCTGACCTCTGATCTCATCCTGGCTTCTAGTTGCCTGCACATTTACCCTTCTTATCATTTTAATTTGTTGCCCAGCCATTTATCTTATAGAAAGTATGAAAACTTGGGGTTAAGTGCTGGCTCTTTCACTTACTAGCATTGTACTAGTTAGTTACTTAATCACTGTGTGTCTCAGTTTCCTCGCATGTATGATTATCTTCCTTCATTAATTGGTGCTAAAGATTAAATGATTTAATCTATGTAAAACCTTTAGATGTGTCTGTCAAGAAAAAATGCAGTGTAAATGGTTGCTACTAGATGACCCTGTTAATGAGTTTTAAACTGTGTGATAGACAACAATAATTTTGAAAGTCACAGAACTGTTTAAAAAGAAGCCCTATATTATGTGCTAAGATCATTTTTTCTTTGCCCTTGTCTTATGCAAACTGCTGCTCAGGCAACCAGCAATCTGTGGGCTCTCATGGACACATGCAGATCCAACCTGACGGTACCTCACCTCATGTTCATGCCACAGTCTCTCATATCCTGCACCAGCTCTTTCCTGTTGATGTAGAGGTTCGGGAGGCCCTACACCTCCCCCCAATTATTACTGGAAATCATCAGGGTATATCTCATGAGTGTCCATAAAGAAGTCTTAGTACGACATCATGGTTTTCCACTTCCTTCTTCCCTGGATTGGAACATGCTTATTCCAGAACCTTCAAAGCCTGCTGGGCTATGGGAAACTCCTCTCCACTTCTGTCTCTCCCTGTCCCACCAGCTGGTGGTTTTAAGTGTGGTTTCTGAAATGCACCAGGATTCCATGGTAGTTCTGTAGAGTCTGGTGTATTGATGAAACAGTACCTCCCTCCTTTAAAACTGAACTCCATTCTGGATTCCCAGTGTTCTGGCAGCACCTTGACTGCTCATTTCTCAGCATCTTGCAAGTAAACATAGGTCTCTTAGATTATATTGCTCACAACCTTCCCTCTTTGTGGTTGGAAGAATTAGTACATGGGGGCTACTCTGTAAGACAAGTTTGGGTGAAGGGTGATGTTCGTTCTCAATTTTCCTTCTCTCTTTGCCTACCACACTCTGTCTTTTCTTAAAATGTGTGCTTTCCTGGAAAATGTGCCCAGTTCTCCCATTAAAATACAAACCCCTGATGTGCTCCTCCCACATATTTTCTAGATGTTTCTTAATGTCATTAGTAAGCAGTGCTTAGCATAAAAGCCAATCCAAGTTTCAAATACACATGGAACATTTATACTAGCAAGTAAGGAAAGAGCATTAAGCATGTCAGAAGACATTGGTATTTTCTTCCATTTGGGTATTTGTAAACCCTCTTTTTAAAATTCTGGTAGATGTTCACTTTTATAACTTAGGATGATATTGCTTAGTCTATTCTTTCAGCAACAAAGAGCTGTTTTACTGAAGGCAATTTTTCTTTGTTTTCTTCTAAGCAACACAAGCAGATCACACTGCTCACTCTCCTTGAAGTCATAGACCAATTTCCTGTTCTCTTTTGAGAATTCAAGTAGTTGACAGCTATCCATGTTTGTAGAGAAGATACTGAATTATTTGGTATTTATCATAAAAATAGTTGTAATTAATGAATTGTGTGCTTGCTCCACATTTGTGGGAAAAGAGAAGAGAATTTCCATACTTTCTCAAAGTTGGTACAGCTAGAATCAATTTTGACTTCCAAAAAAAGTTGTTATTAATAGGTTATGCAGAACAAAGTTGAAAACACCAAGCCATAAGTGATTCAGCAGACAATAAATATTTGCTTTAGACTTTGTGCCATTGCTGCTCCTACCACAGCAGGGCTGGGCTATGCTTGTTCTTGGATCTCTAGTCAGACATACCTGCTCTGTTTTCTTGCACTAATTCTGAGTAACTTCTATCCTATCAACAACTTGAATAATATTAACTTCATTATATTTATCTACCTTAGTGAACTATAATGATACAAATAAGTTGATGGTAAAGACCTTAAAATTTCAACAACTTTTTATTTTTAAAGTGTTTATGCAGGAAACAATAAAAACAATACTTCTATTTTTAATAACACAAGAAAGTCATCCTAGTTTGCTTATCGAATTGTAGAATATGCTATGTATAAAAATACAGTTGTAATATGATTTTTTCCCAGATAAAGAAACTTACAGGTTTAAATCTCTTAAACCCAAGATATCTGAATTTATGTTCAAAAGCACAAACATTTTATTCTGGTAAGCAATGGATCTTCTGTTACAAGATTTAGTTCTGCCTCCCACACTAAAAGACCCATGCACAGATTTGTTATTATTTCAAAACATAAAATATTCCTTCTAACTCTGAGCCTTCCTTGGCTAACCTAACTCCTTTATCTTTCCAATTCCAGCTTACCTAATGTTTCTTACAGAAGGCTCTTTCTGGCCCATTAATTTATGTTAGGTGTACTAATCTCCATGTTGTAATAGCACTGCTTACTTCTGATACAAACCCCCTCATCATATATATCATTTATCTATATAAATGTAGTGTTTTTTATCTTGTTTCTTGGATTTCTTTTCAGAACAACTGCTGAACAACTGCCTCCTGTTCCGCGTCCCCCTCCCTCATAACAAATTTAATTCCAAATAAGTTGGAAGAAAATAGTGACTTGAAAACACGGGAGAGCAAGAAAAGGCAGAGGTATTCTGGAGGGGAGGTTACAGTTTGTAAGCATGAATCAGCAGGATGAGATTTTGCCTTTTATCCTGAGAGCATGCCAAAGTCAGCAATGTACATGAGGGTCAGAAGGATAGAATAATTGAAGACTTGGGGGGGATAGCCATGGAAAATAGAAGGGGCACTCGTGGGATGGAGAAAGCAGTGCAGGAGCCACAAATAATGTGTAAAAATAATCTTCTAATCTCTGGCTGATCCCTGGTTCATGCAAGTTCAGAAAAGACTCAAATCCTCTTAGCTAAAGACAAAAGGCTGAATTGAAATTGGGCTGCTATTCAAGAGACAAAGTTTGTAGATTGGGTACATCCAAGTTAATTTTCTATTAAAACCACCAGTACTCTTTTGAGGAAATTGGCAGGTTCCAGAGTCCTTACAACATACTATTTACAATGTCTGGGATACAATAGAAATTTATTTATTCTTTGGAGAATTTATCTCAGAAGAAAATGAATTCATGTGAGTTAGCTCAACTGTGAGATGACCCAGATGTTGGAATTATCAGAGGCAGATATTAAAGCAGCTATTAGCATTATACTCAATGAAGCCAAGGAAAATAAGCTAATGACACTTGGAAACACAGGAAATCTCAGTACATAAATAAAAATAAATGTGAGTTCTAGAACATTTTGCAGTAAAATAACCCAAATTAGAATTTCTTGAATATGCTCAACGAACAGCAGAATGGAGTGCAAGTCATCAGGAATTTGAAGATGAGTAACAGAAAATTAATCTGAAGACAGAGAAAATAAAGTTAAAAAAATAACAAGAGTTCTGGAGACTTGTGGGACAATAAAAAAGCTCAGCACAATTAAACTGTTGAAAGCCCAGAGTAAAGAGGAAATCTTGAAACAGCCAGAAAATAACCTTTTACAAACAGGGAACAAAGTTAAGCTATAATTAAAGAAATCAGAGCAGTGAAAGTTAAATCTATGATTAAAGAAATAAGTAGAACAGGGGCAGAGAAAGCCTGTAAATGAACACAGGAAAGTTCTTTAGGTTAATATCATGATAGAGTTTTTTTCTTTTTGCAGTACCGGGGATTGAACGCAGGGGCGTTCTACCTCCGCGCTACGCCCCTGGCCCTATTTTTTATACTTTATTTTGAAACCGGGTCTCACGAAGTTGCGGAGGGCCTCACTAAGGAGAGAGAGAGAGAGAGAGACAGGGAGAGAAAGAGAGAGAGAGAGAGAGAGAGACAGAGAGAGCTGAGGCTGGCCGCGAACCCGGATCCTCCGGTTTCCACCTCCCAAAGTACTGGGATTACAAGCGTGTGTCACCATGCCCGGCTTATGATAGAGGTTTGAGTTACAAAGGTATGTGCATTTGTTAAGATAGTAGGCATACAATTAAAATTAATATATTTAATTATGTATAAATTCAAATTTTACATAAAAAGCCAAAATAAATATGTTTACTCCCATTGGCTTGAGACACTTCATTCTCATTGTTGGGTTCCGTCTGTTGATTAGTGTGTGACCCAGAGCAGAAGCTCAATAAATTTTTCTTGAGTTAGATTTCATTCCACATATTCCATTTTCAACTCTACTGACTGACCCAATGCAGTTCAGTAGACAAAGACAAAATTCTTGGAAAATGAATAGAAGAATGAAACAAAGAATCTGTAAAACCATGAGGATCATAGGCTAATGAGAATTCAAATATTATATACAGTGTACATCATGTAATAACACATTACAGTTTGCACTTTTTAGAATTTATGTTGCCTTATATCAAGAATTCAGTGTATGTCAGGAGCTTAACATACATTATCTCAAAGAATATATAACATAATTATCTATAAGAACACTGCAGAGTAAATATAATTACCCTCCTTTTTTTAGTTGACAAAACAAAAACTAAAGACAGGTAAAGGATCAAGATTATATGGCTGATAAGTGGGCAGCGGTATCAGTTGGTATTGATAGGGAACGATTCTTTAAATACAGTGAGTTTAATAATGACCTACATGTAGAGATGTGGGTAGGGTAAAGGGAATAACAAAAGGAATGACAAAATACCCTCTAGCAATCTGAATCATTTCAACCCCTTCAGTCTGGAGGGACCAAGGCATGAAATAGTGTTAACTTCTGGTGAGATCTAAAACAGAGACATGGATCAGTGGGGACCCCACTTAATGGAGGCTTGCAGCCATTGCTCCTGCCAGAAATGTGGTATGGAAGAAGGGAAATGGTACCTAAGCCCTCTCATTTCTTACTTCCTTATTTCCTGCAGATGTTTCCCATTGGTTGAGCCCACTGAGTGCTGGTATTCAAAGGAGATGTTGGGGCCAGTCTTCCAGGGCACAGAGCAGGTCAGAAAATAGTGCAGAATAGAACCAGGGTGGCAGGTAACTGGAAATTGACTTGCATTTGCCTTCAAACCCATATTTGATCCCATGTCCTTGTGTCTTCTAGACCCACATTCTTTCTTACATGTCCCACTGGCTCTCATTTTAGACACAGGGATTTTAATTGCAACCAGGGGTTTTATTATGGTTAGGGACTTGTTGAACTAGGCACTTTCAATTTCTTTTCTATCAGTCAGAGGTCATCACATAGCTTCTGATTATAAGTGGGGAGTGGAGGAAGGGAATGAAACATACCATCACTTAGGATAGTTCTTGGATCATTAGCTTGGACACCCCTGACCATCTTTCAAATTCAACACAGTCATTTCCCCAGGTTAGTGAACTCTTTTAGAACTTTGATACAAATACAACTGAGTTACTAATTAAATACCATAAGGCTCACTGATGGATGGTTACTCTTTAGTGTGACATTTTAGAGCACAGAAAAGACAGGGACTAAGATAATTGTTCTCCAGCTTGCTAAATGTAACAGAGCTAAGGAAAAGGACTAGGGTGCAGGGTCTGACTTCAATTATTTCCAGCCCAGCAGGTCTTTTAGAAATGTCTTTTAAAACTGCCAGTCCTATCCAATTGTCTAGGCAGCATTAGACCCAAACTCTTTCCTCATGAAATGCAGTTGAAGATACAGAAAAAAAATGGAATATTCCTTTCTAAGTGTTAAATGACTTAATTAGCCTCACTTAGTAGTCTCAATTCGTTCTATGCAAAAGGAGGATAATAATAGTGTGTACCTCATATGATGGTTGTGAGATTTGAGACTTTTTTTTTTGCAGTGCCAGGAATCAAACCCAGGATCTCACATGTGTTAGTCAAGTGCCCTAACACTGAGCTACATCTCCCACTTTTGGTAGTGAGATTTAATGAGGTTCTAAACATAAAGCACTTATAGCAGTACCTGAAAAATAAAAAGCATTTAATAAATATTAGCTATTATCATCATCATTGTGATTTTTATTTGGCCTTATTTTGATGATGCTGTCAATGGCTTTTTATATGCTCTCTGCTTGAAGTGCTGGTCAAGCAACTAAAAACTGGCTGACCAGATACCCTCAGCAATGGCTGCAAAGCATGGGGTGTTAATTTACTATGGCTGCCATAACATACCATGACAAATTGGGTAGGTTGAAAAACAATTTTACTTTTCCACAGTTCTTGAATCCAGAAGCAAAAAATCAAGGTGTCAGCATGTATAGTTCCTTCCCCTGAAGGACAATCTCTTTTATGCTTCTCTCCTACCTTCTGGTAGTTACTGAAAATCCTTGGTGTTCCTTGGCTTAGATACATCACTGTAGTCTCTGCCTCTGTCTTCACATTACCTTCTCCTCAATGTCTTGTGTTCTTTCTTGCTGTATCTCATAAAGACATATGTCATTGGAGTTAGGATTTACTTGATTAATCCAAAATGACTCCATCTAGAATCTGGGCATGGTGACACTCACCTGTAATCCCATTACTCCATTACTTGGGAAGCTGAGACAGAAGGATCGCAGGTTTGCGGACAGCCTCGGTGACTTAGTGAGATCCTATTTCAAAATAAAAATAAATTAATAAAAAAGGACTGGAGGTATAGCTCAGAGGTGGAACACCCCTGGGTTCAATGCCCATTAAAAACAAATTAATAAAAAGAATCTCAAAATGATTCCATCTTAAAACCCTTAGCTTAATTAGATATTTAATGACCCTTTTCCAAGTAAGGTCACACTGGATGAATGGTCTGAGTGAACATTTATTTTGGGGACCACCATTCAATCTACTAAGGATGGGCACCTGGTTCAAGCAGGGTCCACCCATGGTCACCAAGCTCATCTGAGAGAGAGGGCCTGCATGAAAACCAGGAAAACATTGAGGAAAGTAGGGCCAAATGATGAGGCAATGGGGTACAAGAAAGGAGAGAGAGAGAGAGAGAGAGAGAGAGAGAGAGAGAGAATGAATATGAATGAATCAAGGGGACATCTGGCTCCAGCTGAGCCCTAAGTCATGTCTACCTCTGATCTTTTCATTTCCGTGACCCAATTAAGTGTTCTTTTTTGAAGTATTTATGTGTTTTGCCTATGCTTAAGTTAGGTTTTTAGCACCCACACCTGAAAGAATACTTAATATTTCCCAGGCATGGTGGTACACACCTGTAATCCTAGTATTTGGAGGCTGAGGCAGGAGGATCACAGCTTTGAGACCAGCTTTAGCAACTTAGTGTAACCTTCAGCAACTGAGTGAAACCCTGTTTAAAAATAAAAAAATAAAATGGCTGGGGGTGTAGCTTGGAGGTAAAATACCTCTGAGTTCAAGCCCTAGTCATACACACACACACACACACACACACACACACACACACACACACACACTGAATATTTCCACTTTGAATACTTTCAAATATTAATTCCCTTCCTCTATCTATCTTGATAGGAAGGGAAGGAGGATCTGTTAGAATGGGCTTTCTGGTAAGTGATCACTTTAGCCAACTTTGAAGTTGGAGAATACATTACTAGCCCTTTTCACTGTTATGGCTGCTGCCTGTTTATCTTTCTGTCTCCCCTCTGGGATTCTCAAATCCTTGTAAGATGTCATACAGTGTGATTTCTAGTTTGAAAATTCTGGACAAAATCTTGGCAAGTATTATGTTTTTATGATCTTATAGCAAACCTATGGGATAGATGATATTATCCTCATTTATAGGATAGGAAAAGTAAAGCTTAAAAGTTTGTCTTGTCAAATTTCTTACAATCAGCAAGTGGCTATGTCAGGCAGTTACTCTATTTTCTTCATTGATGCATCTCAAGGCTTTATCCATAGTAGAAAATGGTTCTCAAAGTGTGTTCCTTAAGTAGTAGTATCAGCATCGAGATCATCTTGGGTCTCATTAGGAATGTAAATTATCAAGCTCTACTGCATATGTACTGTCTAGGTCAACTTCTCACTGTTGAAAGCCAAAACAACGGACCACATCACTTAAAGGAAGGAAGATCTATTTGCTCACAGTGTTTGGAGATTCAGGGTTCACACCACGTGAGGCCAGGTCTGTGGAGCTCAGGGCATGGTGGTAGGAAGCTGAGAGAAGGAGAGAACATGGACTCTGCTCTCACATCACGGAGGCGGAGGCCTCTGGAAGCAGAGAGAGAAAACAAGGGGAGGTGGGATCTTATATAATCCTCAAGGCCACACCCCCAGGGACTCTTCCTTTCCAACCAAGCCCCACTTCCAACTTTGATACCTTGTTCCTGTGTGGCCTAGGAGGGCTTTCTAAATCCAAACTATCATATGTACTGAGTCAGAAACTCTGGGAGTAGGACCAGCTTTCATGATGATTCTGGTGGACTAAAATTTGAGGATCACTGAGTAGATATTAACTAAGAGTGAAAAAATTGTGGAAATATTGAGCAGAAAACAGGAAGTCTCAGGTAAGGAAAAATAGCCTAGTGTCTATAGTTTCCCAAGAAATACTATAATTTCTAACATTAGAGTCCAAGAATCTCTGCTGGACCCCTAAAACTACTGGTCTCTTTATGTAATCTCAGTTGACTGCTAAGTTATTTATTTGAGGTACAGAGTTTAGAAAACAGCTACAATATACTTGATATAACTATAGGCATGAAGAAAGCAGTGGCATCTTGACTCCATCTCTTTGCACCCTTGGTCCTTGTTACTGGTGTCTCTCAGATTTTCCTTAAAGCACCAACTTTCCAGAAATAAAAAAAAGAGTCATCTTTTCACACCATTCAGGCCATTGGTTACCTAATGGGACATATAATGTGATGAAATTACCACCTGGTGTTGAGATATGGGACAATTCCCAGGAGTATAATTATACAGCCTATTTAATATTTTAACTGCACCTATTCCAAAGGCATGCCTGTGGAGTTAGTTAATGTTATGACAAGCTATAGATTGGAACTGATATTTTTGACACTTAAGATGGCAGAAAAATGAGTTACTATATTTTGGCGAACAAAGCCCAGCCATTTGATTTTAGAGAAAAAAATTATTACAGGTGCAGGCATACAACAGATAGAATAAAATATTGCTGAAGTACAAAGGAATAGCAAAAAAGTAGTTCAGAATTAAAAATTTGGTGCATACGTTTACTTTGAAAACAATGTACTATTTCATAAAATATCACATGTAGAAATGTAGGATGGATAGAAAATTAAGTATCTCTTTGTAACAAAAATTTTAAAGTACATATTTCTAGGGAATCTCAGGATGATTTGGGCCTTGTATATACAGTCCCTCCCTATGGAGTACTGAGGTGGTGCATTAGTCAGGATAGAATGGGGTTTGCTGCAAAAACAAATTAACCTTGAAGTATCAATGACCTAAGAATGCCAACAACAACAGAGGTTAATTTGTGTTTCATTCAACATTTCCAACACAGTTTGTAGAGAAACCCTTTTCATATAGCTGCTCAAAATCCATTTACTGGAAAGATCTGATGATACGCAGTTTCATCATCTGAACATAAGCCTCTAGTGTTTCCAGAGCAAAGGAAAAGAATCCTCATTAACTATTTCTTAACTGTTTGTGACACTTCTCACTCTCCACTTATTGGTCAGAACTTTAAAATGGCCCCACTTAAATGTGAGAAACTATGGGGAACATCCATGGAATTTTGGTGATTAGCAAATAGCTTTTCCCAATGTACCTACTTGGTCTAATTAATCTGATCTTCTATGCCACCCTGTAGCTTAGTGACATGGATGATAGCTTGTTGGAACTTCCGGTCAGAATTTTCAAATTTCATAGTATATTTTGAACATTGTCCCTGTATTCTCATGTAGCCATAACATGTGAATCTTTCTATAACTGATATTAAGCTTCTACCAAAATACCAAGTGATAAAAATGTTGACTAACTTATAAGGGCTTTTCTTTTCACCAATTTCTCTAGGACTAAGTAACTTCTTAGAATCAGATTAGATCTCCAGAATGTACCATTCCTGGACCTGGTAAACTTCTGTAGACATATCTTTAGTGAGCTAAATTTTCTTAAAAAATTTAAAAAGCAGGTTTCATTTATTTTTCTTGTATAAAAACCCTATGTTGTAGCCACAGCTGGAGCCTGGGTCCTTTGCCCAGAGACTCTGCTGTGGGTTATTAAAAGATAGCCTGTGAATTACTGATAGGGAGACTTGGTGAACACTGTCTCTTTCTAGAAATCAAGGGTCAGGTAGTTGTAGATCTTAGAGATGGCATCAAAGGTGGCCTAGGTGAAGTTGTGCAAGGTGACAGTGCAGTTCTGGAAGGGGTGTAGTGGTCATAAATACTGGTCATCAGCAGTATCTTCTTGGGTACGGGACAATGCTAGTGCCTCTGGAGGCAGGAATAAGGTGTGCCAGCACAGAACCACAGCGTGCTGTCACCTTGCAAGGGAGAGTCTGAGGCTTGCTGATATTGTTACCCCAGTAGCCTCTGTGCACAGGGACAATGGAGAGCTTGGCCAGGATGATGGCCCCTTGGATGGCACTGGTTAACCTCATGGAGCCCGGCACCCAGACCAATATGACCACTGTAGTCCCTGATAGAGACAAATGCTAGAACCTGGTACCCTGGCCAGCAGGGTCAGCTTCTGCGAAGGCATGGCCTTTAAAATCTCATCCTTGAATGAAGCCCCAGGAACAAGTCAATGATCTCAGACTCTGTGATGGGCAGGGAGAGGAGATAGATCTCTTCCAGGAACTTGATCTTCATGTCCTTCACCAGGCCATACAACTTGGTGATAAGGATCCACTCCTTGTTCCTGGCCTTGCCCCCATGAACTCTGGCTGCTGCCCCAGTCTTGAAGAAAGCCGTGGTTAAGGCTCAGAAGGCCACTGCCAAAGCCATAGCCTTCCTTGTTGGGGGCCCCAGGGGCCTTCAGGCTCTCCCACTGCACCAGCAACATCCTCCATTTGGTGCTTTCCTCTGAGCTAAGTTTTAATGTAATGCCTTCCCTGTTTATCAGCAGTTGATACAAGAATATCTGCATAAAAATGATCTAAATTCTTTTTTTTTTTTTTGCGGTACCGGGGATTGAACGCAGGGGTGTTCTACCTCCGCGCTACGCCCCCGGCCCTATATTTTCTACTTTATTTTGAAACTGGGTCTCACGAAGTTGCGGAGGGCCTCACTAAGAAGGGGGAGAGAGAGAGAGAGGGAGAGAGAGAGAGAGAGAGAGAGAGAGAGAGAGAGAGAGCTGAGGCTGGCTGCGAACCCGGATCCTCCAGTCTCCGCCTCCCAAAGTACTGGGATTACAAGCGTGCGCCACCACGCCCGGCTACATCTAAATTCTTAAATACCCTTTGCATAAAGACCCATGAGTTACCATTTCTTTTATGAACCTCAGTAGAATGTAGTAAAACAGATGTACTCTTTGGAACTAGTTAGCCCTGGATTTGAACCCTGAGACTGGCAATTTGTTTTGGTAACCTTGGTTCAGTCACTTGGTCTTCTCCCTGGTATCTCATAACAGATGACTAAATTGAAGAATAGTACAGCCTCATGGGTAAGAGTTTGAACCCTAGAAGCAGACTTACATATGAGTACCAGTTGTGCTACTTACTAGCTATGTGGCTTTGGGAAAATCAAGTAATTCTCTATGTTTTGATTTATCCATCTGTAAACTGGGGGTTAAATAATAGCAACTATATCCAAAGTTATGAAGATTGTATATGGTTAACATGGGTAAAGCCTTTAAAACAGTTCCAGGAACATAATAAGTACTACATTAGTCAGTGTCTGCCATTATGATTAAATTATGTGATGCTTATTGAGAACTTTCCACCTAGCAAGTGCCTTTTTATACAGAAACAGAAAAAAGTCATTTGTGAAGATACAACTGCTTCTTTATTATCAAATAAACACAATGTAAATTTAGTACTTCTCTCTTCCTCTTTCTCTCATTGGCTACTTCAGGAAATTCAAAACTAGATTTAATGCCCAGTCATACTAGCTGTACATCCTTACATTCCTGGATCTATATACATTGACTATAGAATCCTGCAATTCACTTTTGAAAGTAGATATACTATAGATAACTTCATTTAGTAATAGGAATGTACTAAGACCCAAATAATACATATATACACACATATATGTTACATACCACATTTTCACATTTATTTTCTGTTTTGGTAAGGCAGGTAGGACTGGAGAATGTCCTCTCTGACTTTTGTAGGAGTGAAACATTCTTTTAGAAGGAAGTAGATAACCGAAATAATACTTTAAAAATACAATTTAAGTAACTGAAGGTCTTTCTAAGTTTCTTACAGATTATCGCCTAGTTTCAATGACTACAACTCAAGCTATTTCCCTCCTCCCATGCCCCCAGTTATTCACAGATAGACACGTAGCTTGCGTACTCTAAGTCCTGCTCTTCCTGAGAAATATGTGGGATTAAATATTCCACCCATCATGTGCACAGAACTTGGGGTGTTTATTTCAGACAATTGTGGTTTCATTTGGGCTGGTTTGTTCCCTTTGCTACATGAAGAGGCACATTTCCAGAAAGATATAAGACTGTTGGAAAGAGTTCAGTGAAATGAAAGAAAATATGGTCTGTGGCAGGCTGGATGTATTGAGTTCTTAGGAACTGTCAGAGGCCAAGTATATAATAAACTTGAGTAAATGACAAGATGATGGGGAAGAATAATTGCCCAGAGGTTTGTGGTGGGTATAAACACCTAGAAAGAAGAGGAAACGGAGGAGAGGGTTCCAGACAGCATGGCTGGGAGCAATTGAAGGCAAGGAAGCTCTCTCCCTCTCTCTGCTGAGCTCTGAGCACTTCTTGTTTATACTGTTCTTTTTGGAATTAGTCATTTTTATTACCCAGGATGTTTCCTGTATGGTTTTGTTTTATCACCCAAACTTTTACCTGTGTAGGTCTTATTTCCACAATATAATTGTAAATTACTAGATGGCAAGGATCATAGCTATCCTTCTCTTTCCCTATCAATGCAAGCCAGCTACCTGCCCTACCTAATCCTAGCTCGGTGCATACTAGGAAAAAAGTTACTTGTCTTTTCTGTTTTCATTTCTTCTGTAAAAGTAGCTAATGATACACACACGCACACACACGCGCGCGTGGGCACGAGCAAATTAAGCAAGATATAAACACCAGTTATTACCTTTCCTTCTCATAGTGGATGACCCAGTGCATATATACTATATGTCTATGTATACCTGGAACCTCAGAAAATGGAATTAGTCCGGACATTTCCCACCTTGGGGAGGTCCTGGAAAATTCACCAGACCCATGTCCCAACCTTGTGGTCCAAGATTCAGCTATGTGTTGATCGCTGTGAAGCTCATTTGACTGTGTCCTTCGTGTCACAAAAACACCAGGATTGTCTAAAACTGGACGAGGTCAAGTTGAACAAGTAGACCACTGGGAGCTAGCTCTCTGTAATGGGGAAGGCTACAAGGAGCTTGGCTGCTGTGACCTAATGTGGATTTTTCATTTCCAATCGCCATTTCAAGAGATGTCGCCTAATCGATTGCAGGATCTGAATTCCGAGAGAACGGTGATCAGTGGTCGGTCATTCCTTTTAAGCTCTCTGCAGACCCGAGCAGCACTTCTCTCTTGAAGTGCTCTCTGTTCTGGGAAGGGAATGAAGCAGCACAGGGAGGAAGGGCAGGTAGCTGGCTTGCATGTGGTGCAGACAGGCAGATCAATCAGGCTCGTGCGAGTGTCTTAATCAGGGGCCTGTGGTTCGCCGCAGTGGTGGCTGAGTTCTACCTCCTTGCCAATGGCATCTTCTGTTTAGAGATGCTATTGATTGCTCCTTTACCCTTCTCTTCTGGGAGTTTCCGGCTGCAAGGCGATGTCAGGAGAAGGGCAAGGAGAGGAGTGCTTTGTTAACAGTGCATGGGATTTGGAGCAAGACTCTGATTTCCCACGCAGCAGATGCAGTGCCACTCGATGCATACTCTTTAGAATGGTAATGAGTGGAGAAGGGGAGACGGGAGGGGTGAGCCAAGGATGCCAGCAGAAGGGTAGGTAGGGGAGGGTGGCGATTCAGTGAGTGGGTAAGGACTGGATTCCGTTTAGACAGGAAGACAGCAGGCAGTGCTCTGTAGGAAGTCATGCTGAGTACATTAACTCTGCCTACAAAAAACCCAGGAGAGAGTTACTAGTTAAAATCATTTCTTTTATTTTCTGGAAAAATGTAAAATCTGGAAATCAGGCAGGGACCTAGAATATAATAGAGCTATTTTCAGACATTGCATATAAATCAATATTTCTATGTGGACGTTGGGGAGCAAGCAAGAAACTGAGAGCTATCACAGAAGAAACCTAAACTATTTTGAATATGGATGGAATCAGGGTAAAAAATATCAAATTTAATTATTCCTGATTCAGGGTTTTCTATGAGAATGAATAATTGAACACAATCAAGACTTTTTTTTTCTTCAAGCCAGAGAAGAAGGGCTGGGGGTAAGACACAGTGGGAGGGAGACAAACCAATTTGAGATTATAAATGAGGAGATAACATAATTTTATGTATTGAGTGGTTATAAAAATCAGGAGTGATTCCTCACTGCCTGATTGTTGTTCAGCAGTTCCGAGGCAGATATATAAAATGAAACTCCAGATGCTATAAAGTAGAAAGCTGTGAGAGAGAAATAAAAAAGGATTTTTAGGAACAACAGATATGGGTTCAAATTTTAAGTGAACCACACATTATGTTACTTGGGTTGAATTCCTCATTTTTCTGAAACTCATTTCTTCACAGGTAATGTAGGCATGATATGTGAGCTAGCTATTCTCCCTTCCACCTCCCGAGTTCCCATTTATTTTCCACATTTCTCTGTCCTGCTCTGTGCTGGAGAGATTGACCCCTGTGCTTGCATCTCCTGGGGCTTCCTTGCTAGCTGACTTCAGGCTGGGATCCGCCCATTGGAGGAACCACATGGCATAGAAACAAGTCCAGGTATTCCTTCCTCTCTCCCTCAGTTGGCAGCCATCACAGTAGAGCTCCTGTTGGATAGAAACTCTTCCATGGTTCTATTCCCACTGGCCTCCAGTAACTTTGTTTTCTCTCCTTGCCCATCACTGGGGAAGTCAAATAAACCCTTCTCACTATCCCTAATCACTGAGGGTCTCACATCTGTTGTCAATTCCCTTAATCTTCTCCATGACACATTCTTCTGAAGCATCTGAGGTGGCTCAGGTTCTGCTGGAACCCTGATGGATCCCCACAGCTTGTGGAATCTCAAAGAAAATGTCAAAGGGTCTGCTAAACAAATACAAAAAATGCATATATACTCATTCCTTTAAAGGCCAGTGGGTTCTATTTTGAGAGTTCTCAAATTTGGTATGATAAGTTGCATAATGGACCTCAGAGATGTCTGGTCCCAATGCCTGAAACCTGTGACCACTACTCTATAGACAGTGGAGATCTGGCAGATGTGACGAAGTTCATGATCTTGAGATGGGAAGATTACCTTGGATTATCTGGGTGCAACTTAGATGCCATTACAAGTATCTTTATAAAAGGCAGGCAGAAGGATATTTGACACAGATGAAGGGAAGGTGACCACTGACTCAGGATACTGTGCTACCTTATTGACTTCAGAGATGGAAGAAGGAGCCAAGTGTCAGCAAATGCAAGGGATGCAGCCATGGATTCTGGAAAAGGCAAGGAAATAGATTTTTCCCTAGAGCACCAGGAGGAGGCATGACGCTGAGCACACCTTAATTTGGGCCCAGTGAGACTGACTAGGGCTTCTGGAACTGTGAGACAATAAATGTATGTTGGTTTGGGCCACCATGTTTCTGGTATTTTATTACAGCAGCCACAAGAAAAACTCACAGTGAAGATACCAAGAGTCAGAGCTGAGCTCTCAGGTTGCAGGTTCAGAATGCAACCCTCAGTTAGCACATCCCTCTTAGGGATGCACCCACGTGAACCGAGATATGAAATGGATGCATGAAATCACAATGATGACTCATTAACTTCTCACGTGCCATACAGCTCTCCCGTTGTTGACTGGAAGACTTGTTAAACTCATCTGTCCAATTCTTCCTATAGGCAGACAGGCTTGGGAATCCAGTCCATAATCAAGATGCGAGTAGCTTGATTTACAATGAAGCAATTAAGTTCTGCCACAGAGGTGAGAATCTTCAACCCTTCCACATCAGCCTGTTTTCCTCCTGCCAGCAGACAAATATGGGAAGACAAATCATAGCTGAAGGCTGTTTGTGGAATATTGATTCCGAACAAGAGCAGTGAGATTAATTACTTGCTGAATGACAGCAGGGAAGGACACCCTGAGACATGGCTCTGGGACTGGAGCACTTTGAATTCCTTTGGCTGGAATCCCATTGCCCACCTTCCCTCTAGGGAAGGGCTTGCGTATGGAATCAGGACGGTTGTTCTTAGTGTGCAAAGCTCCTTCTCCCATGTCAATACCTGGATGGTCACTGCTAAATTAACCTCTGTGATTCTCCTTTCTCATATGGGTGACTATCCGTAACCCCCCCCCCTTTTTTTTCTTTTGGTGCTACTGGGGATTGAACCCAGGAGCATTCTAACTCTGAACTATACCTCACTAAGTTGCTGAGAGTCTTGTTAAGTTGCTGAAGCTGGCCCTGACCCTGCGATCCTCCTGTCTCAGCCTCCCAAGTACTGGGATTATAGGCACATGCCACCATGGTCAGCTCCTCAAACCTTTGTTGGCATGTGTGGATGGTTTTATTCTGACTAGAAACAAGTTTTGCTGGCGTGGGATCCATTTGGATTCTTTAACGTAGCATTGCTTATCTCGCTATGTGTTGATATAATAATAGACAATAATATTTTTCTTTTTTCAAGTCATGATGGAGGTACGTGCTTCAGTATCTTTCTATAAACTGATAACACATCTTGTATTAGACCAGGTAATGTCTATAAAAGGCTTAGCTCTGTTCCATATTGAGAGCAATCAATAAATGTATTTTCTTGTGCCCATGTTCTTCCACTGTCTGCAGTGTGGTAAGGATGTGTCAGAAGGTTACAATTCAGAATCAGAACCACAGAACCTGTCATCCTCTGATGATCTTAAATGTCTCAGGGAAGCAGAAAATCCAGCACTTAGAGCTCTGTGTCTTTGTTCTTTTGATGAAACATATATTGTTCATGAAAGAAATCTATTTTTTCCCATTTCACTCTGCTATAGCTACAGAGGTACTTTCAGGCAGAGGAAAGATTTCATTATTCCAGAGATCTATGAAATTCTTAGTAGTCAAACACACCTTTAAAAGACAATGTTTCTATTTTACCACATGCTGATACATGGTAGAAAATGAAAATTCAGTAATATATTTTGTTTAACTCAAAGGTTTGTAAATCGGATCATTGCATAATAATTATCTTTCCTGCATCTATATTATGATTTCTGAGATATATTCTCAGTAAATTTGAACCTTGAAGAAAAACATTCATTTTAAAGGATGTAACAACCTTAAAAGTATATAATCAAACAGAGTATGGTGGTACATACCTCTAATCCTAGCTGCTTGAAAGGCTGAGGTAGGAGGATCATAAGTTCAAGGCCAGCCCAGGCAACTTAGTGACACCTTTTCTCAAAATAAAAACATTAAAAGAAGAAAAGGGCTGGGGATATAGCTCATGATAGAGCACTTGCCTAGCATGGGTGAGAACCTGTGTTCAATCCCTAGTACAGAAAAAAGAAAAAATGTAATCAACCAAATACTATAATTTCATGATAAAATATTATCACAAAGTGTCATAGATAATATTATGCTTAGGACTTGGTATAGCACAAGGAATTAAGCTCAGGTTTCAGATGAAAGCACTAGCATTTAGGTTTAAATGCTAATTGAGCATAATATTCTACATTGCTATTCTTCATTATTCTTCATAATATTCTTCATTGCTAAAATGGGGTTGATAAATAAAATCATGTAAATAACCTGACAAGTAACCTGGTTGATAAACAGGTATCTGATAATAACAAAAATAATGCCTTTATTAATAATGATACTGATAAACTCACTATTGTATAGGACTAGAAAATGGGAAAAGCAGGGGGAAAGCCCTTTATGGAAAAACATATAACTATTTTTCCCATTTTTAAAAATTTATCAACTTTAAATAGTCTTTTCCCCTGTACCTATCTTATTATGTTACCTGCCTTCACTAGACATTTTTAGTGGGGGTACTGAATTTTGCCATAGTAGAAATACTGTGCTATACTCTGATACTTAGGATTAAAAAAAAAACACTATTCTATTTTAAAAAGAAATTTAAGAGTCAGACAGGGAAAAATGTATTTTAACATCATGGTAAACTTTAGGCATTATTTCAGGTATTTATATCAAATCAACATGTAGTGAGCGAAATCGCTATTTGGTGTTACTTAAGATATAGAAGCCGGGTGTGGTGGCGCACGCTTGTAATCCCAGTACTTTGGGAGGCAGAGACCGGAGGATCTGGGTTCGTGGACAGCCTCAGCTTTATCTCTCTCTCTCTGCCTGTCTCTCTCTCTCTCTCTCTACTTAGTGAGGCCCTCCGCAACTTCGTGAGACCTGGTTTCAAAATAAAGTATAAAAAATAGGGCCGGGGGTGTAGCGCGGAGGTAGAACACCCCTGGGTTCAATCCCCGGTACCGAAAAAAAAAAGATATAGAAACAGAGGACAATGGTAATGGAGAAAACAGAGGTTCTCTCACCCAATCTCTTAAAATTTTAGGAAAACAGTTAATAGCGACATTCCTTCACTTAAGTATCTCTATCTCAATACAACAGCTCATATTTTCATTTTGGCTTCCCATGTTATTGGGTACAATACCCTCAGAAAACAGCAAAGCCAGTTGGACACATATTATTATTATTATTGTTATTATTATTATACTTCCTTTTTCTTGTGGTACTGGGAATTGAACCTAAGGGTGTTCTACTACTGAGCTACACTCCCAGCCCTATTTTATTTTTTATTTTGAAACAGTGTCTTGCTAAGTTTCTGAAGCTGGCTGCGAACCTGCATTTTTGTCTCAGCCTCCCAAGTACTGGATTATAGGCATGCACCACCATGCCTGGCTTATATTTCCTTTTTAAATTGAGGTATTTTATGTAATAGTGGAGGAAACAGAGGCTCAGTTAGGTAACTCAAGTTCATTTAGTTGAATTCTAATTAATTGTTTTACTAGAAACAATATTTGGTTCAAGTATTTATAAACATAGGGGGTGGAGCAAGGAAGTAGGCCATGAATAAGAGCGTTAGATGGATGCTTCTAGAACATAAACCAATAGCATGGCATCAAGATAAATTACTAAAGTTCCATGCAATCCTAGAAATAGCTTATTTGTGTCACCATAAATGTCACCACTGCACAAAGATAATCTAGGCTACTAATAATATCACCACGTGTTCTTTGAGTTAAGCTGTGAAATCCAGGCACTTTTCCTTCTTCTTTTCATGTTAAAGGGTAGACACAGGGAGAGGATTCAAGATGGAGACGGAATAGGAGCCCCTGAATAAGCCTGTCTCAAAATCGCCTCGGGGACACAGAACTAAACAACATCGCACAGCCACAGAAGAACCAAAACCCCAAATCCAGCAACCTGAGTATGACTACACAGACACAGAGCCTACCAGCTACAGATTCCCACAGAAAGCTGCAATCCTGTATCAGCAGGATCAGAAAGGAGCCATATTACCCTGGACCCTACAGCCAGGGCTAATAGCCCCTGGCACCACCAGCATATCAGGAGGAGAAACTGGAGCTGAGTTCTGTGAGTGGTGGGGCCATCCCAGCAGATCGTGAAAATCCTTTAAAGACTGCCCTAGCGTGGGCTCCTGCCACAGTTGCGCACCTCCCCCCACTGTGCTACAAGCCCCTGCAATCCCCAACACCCAGCATCGGAGCCCCATGCCACCAAGATCCGGGCAGCCCCCCCTGCACTCCACCTAGGCCAGCTGCGCCATCCCGCAAGACCCGGGTGGTCCCCTGAGCTCCACCTAGGCCAGCCACAGGGTCCCGCCCGACCCAGGTGGCCCCCTTGCACTCCACCTCAGCCAGCCATGCCATCCCACGTGACTTGGGCAGCCCTCTGCGCTCCACCTAGTTCAGCTGCTGCCATCCTGTGTGACAAGGGCAGCCCCCTGCTCTCCATCTAGGCCAGCTGTCCATTTGGCACGACAAGGGTGGCTCCTTGTGCTCCTCCTAGGCCAGCTGCACCATCCCACGCGATCCGGGCAGCCAGCTGCGTAATCCTGCGTGACCCGGGTGGACCCCACTCTCTGCCTTGGACTCCGATGCCGCCACCTGAGACCCAGGCGGCCCTCCAAGCCCCACTTCAGACACGCATGCCCTGTGGTGCTACTGCCCGAGGCCCAGAACCTGCACCTCTCTCACCTGCACGGGAGCCTCTGTGCCACATTTCAGAGCCTGACTACACTCTGGCGCTGCCACCCGAGACCTATGAGACCCTCCATGCCTCCTCAGAGTCAGGATAGGCTCTGGCGCCACCACCCAAGGCCCAGGAGCCTGTGCTCACTTGAGCCAACTTGCAATCCTCTGTGCCGTGCATCAGCGCCTGTGCACCCTCAGGCACCTGATACCTGGAGTCTTCACCCCACTCAGGCCTGCACAAGATACGCAGCACACTCATCAGAGCCTGGGAAACCTCCGGCGATGCCTACCGAGACCCAGAGCACATGTTTACCCCATGGGGCCCGGGCGACCCTCAGCACCCGGGTCTTGGAGACCCAGCATCTTCTGGCACCATCACCCGCACCTCAGAGCCCACATCCAACACCGTGCCTCGAAGTGCGCCTCACGTGCCAACTCCCAAGCTCCGGAACCTGCGTGCCCCCCCCCCCACTGTGCCCTGGTCAACCAGATGGGAGGGAACCACAGCCTGCAGCACACTGACCCAATTGGGTCTACAGGGACCATCAAGAGGTCTTATACATAGAAAGGAAGATGATGCAGAGGCAACAGACACACAAAATTGAAAACACCGAAAATACGAGAATGAGGAACAGTGAAGAAACAAGAAACACGATGCATCAAGTGAGATTACTAATACTGACCTACAGGAAATGCAAGATGGAAAATTCAGAATTTTGACCTTCAGAATGTTGAAAGGCCTCGAAGACAGTGTAGAGGAGATGAAGGAGGGAGTTGAGGCTCTAAGAAATAATCAGAAAGAAACAGTGAAAGAAATGAAGGAGTCAATAAACGAATTAAAGACCACAATAGAAACCAACTCTAGTAGGCTCGACCACATGGAAAACAGGGTATCATTCCTGGAAGATGGTTCATTCAAAATTGAAAACACAGTCAATGATAAACAGAACATATTACAACAACACACCCTGGCCATCCAAAATATACAGAACAATACAAGACGTCCTAATCTAAGGACCATAGAAAAGGATTTGGACATTCACATACAGGAGACATTTGGAACACTGTTAAGAAAGGACCAAAGAAAGACCTCCCCATGCCAAGTAATAATTAAAATGTTTAACATAGAAGCCAAAGAAAGACTCCTAAAAGCAGCAAGAGCAAAAGAATGGGTGACATACAGGGGCAAAACAATAAAAATCACCCCAGACTTCTCAATCCAAGTCAGGAATGCCAGGAGGGATTGGTATGAAGTACTCCAGACCCTGGAAGAAAACAACTTCCAACCAAGACCTATATATCCAGAAAAGCTATCATTTAAAATTGAGGGAGAAATAAAAATGTTCCATGATAAACAAACACTTAAAGAATTCATGAGGACCAAGGCAACACTGGAGAAAATCCTGAAAGAAATAAATCACAAAGAAGGGAAAACAAGCAATTTTCAGAACCACAGGAGAGGTGAACTCCACCAGGTAGGCAACTAAACAAGGAGATTTGTCACTACAGCAAACAAAAAATAGAACTCAAAATGACAGGAAACAAAAATCATATCTCAATAATAACATTGAATGTCAACTGACTCAACTCCCCAATTAAAAGGCAAAGACTGGCAATGTGGATCAAAAAGCATAACCCAACTATATGCTGTTTACAAGAAACTCACCTTCTAGCCAAAGATACTCATACGCTAAAGGTAAAAGGATGGAAAAAGATATACCATGCAAATGGAGATAGAAAACAAGCAGGGGTAACAATGCTTATATCTGACAAAACAGGCTTTAAGCTAAAACACATCGGAAGAGACAAAGTGGGTCACTTCTTACTAATAAAAAGAATAATCCAACAAGAAGTTATAATAATAGTAAACATTTACGCCCCAAATGTGAGCGCACCCATATTGATAAAACAAAATCTTTGGGACATCAGGTCCCAAATAGACCCAAACACAATAATATTGGGAGACTTAAACACACCACTCACACCACTAGATTGATCCTACAGACAAAAGATGAATAAAGATTGTTCAGACCTATAGAAAACCATAGACCAAATGGATCTAATAGACACATATAGATTATTTCAACCAGCAACACCTGAATACACATTTTTTCTCAGCTGCCCATGGAACATTTTCCAAAATAGACCACATACTGGGTCACAAAACAAGCACCAGCAAATTCAAAAGATGTGATATAGTTCCCTGCAGATTCTCAGATCACAATGGAATGAAACTGGAAATTAACAACAGGAAGACCAAGAGTAATCACATAAGTACATGGAGACTGAATGATACACTTCAGAACGAGGAATGGATCAGAAAAGAAATAAGGGGAGAAATAAAAAAATTCCTGGAATTAAACAAAAATAGAGACATGGTGTACCAAAATCTATGGGACACTTTGAAGGCAGTGTTAAGAGGAAAATTTATAGCACTGAGTGCCCACATAAGAAAAACGGAAGACATCCAAATAAATAACCTAATGACACACCTCAAGGATCTTGAAAAACAGGAACAGTCAAATCTCAAAGCCAGTAGGAGGCAGGAGATAACTAAAATCAGAGCAGAAATTAATGAAATAGAGAATAAAGAAACAATACAAAGACTCAACAAAACAAGAAACTGGTTCTTTGAGAAGATTAACAAGATTGACAAACCACTAGCTAACCTAACCAAAAGAAGATTATCAACCCAAATTACCAAAATCAGAAATGAATAAGGGGAAATCACCACAGATAGTGGAGAAATCCAGAGGATCATAAGAAACTACATTGAAAACTTTTATTCCAATAAAATGGAAAACATGGAAGAAATTGAAACATTTCTAGGCACATAAAACCTACCTAAATTGATCCAAAAGGATATAGAAAACCTGAATCAACCAATAGCAGGCACAGAGATAGAAACAGCAATAAAAAGTATGCCATCAAAAAAAGTCCAGGTTCAGATGGTTTTCCAGCTGAATTATACAAAACCTTTACAGAAGAACTAAAACCAATACTTTACAAACTATTCCATGAAATTGAAAGAGATGGAATTCTTCCAAATTCCTTTTATGAAGCCAACATCACATTAATACCAAAGCCAAATAAAGATACCTCAAGAAAGAGAATTACAGACTAATAACATTAATGAACATAGATGCAAACATTCTAAATAAAATACTAGCCTTGAGCATTCAAAACCATATTGAGGAAATTGTACACCATGACCAAGTTGGTTTCATCCCAGGAAAGCAAGGATGGTTCAACATATGCAAAACAATACACCTTATACACCATATAAATCGAACTAAAAACAAGAATCACATGATCATTTCAATAGATGTGGAAAAAGCATTTGACAAAATTCAACACTCATTCATGTTAAGAACTCTACAGAAAATCGGAATAGAAGGAAGATACCTCAACACCATTAAGTTAATATATAAGAAACCCAAAGCCAACATCATATTGAATGGGGGAAAATTACCGGAATTCCCCTTAAAAACAGGAACAAGACACGGATGCCCACTATCACCACTCCTTTTCAATATAGTCCTTGGAACTCTTGCCAGAGCAATAAGACAAGAGAAGGATATCAAAGGAATTTAAATAGGAAAAGAAGAATTAAAATTATCTTTATTTACAGACGATATGATTCTATATCTAGAAGACCCAGAGAACTCAACCAAAAATTACCAGAGCTGATTAACAAATTCAGCAAAGTAGCTGGATACAAGATCAACCTAAAAAAATCAGTAGCATTCATATATGTCAACCATGAATCCACTGAGAAAGAAATCCAGAAAACAATTCCATTCACAATAACTTCAAAACCAATCAAATACCTAGGAATAGACTTAACCAAAGAGGTAAAAGACCTCTACAATGAAAACTACAAAACACTGAAGAAAGAAATCGAAGAAGATCTTAGAAGAAGGAAAGATCTCCCCTGCTCTTGGATAGGCAGAATAAATATTATCAAAATGGCCATTCTGCCAAAAATGATCTCCAGAATCAATGCAATCCCTATCAAAATACCAACATAATTTTTCACAGATTTAGAAAAATCAGTTGTTAATTTTATATGGAGAAACAAAACACCCAGAATAGCCAAAGCGATTCTCAGCAATAAGAACCATGCAGGAGGCATAACAATTTCTGACTTCAAATTGTTCTACAGAGCTATAGTAATAAAATCAGCATGGTATTGGCACAAAAACAGACACATAGACCAGTGGAATAGAATAGAAGATACAGAAACAAGTTCACAAACTTATAGTCAATTGATTTTCGACAAAGGTGATAAACACATATGTTGGAAAAAGGACAGTCTTTTCAACAAGTGGTGCTGGGAAAACTGGTTATCTACCTGTAGAAAAATGGAACTATTTATGTTCATTTATTGGTGCAGAACTAAATCCTTACCTCTCACCCTGCACAGGAGTCAACTCGAGATGGACCAAAGACCTGGAAGTTAGACCAGATTCTGTGAAATTATTAGAAGAAGGCATAGGTTCAACACTGCAACATATAGGCACAGGTAGAATCTTCCTCAACAAGACCTCCAAAGCACAGGAAATTAAAACAAGAATTAATAAGTGGGATAGCATTAAACTACAAAGCTTCTGCTCATCAAAGGAAACCATCAAGAGCCTAAAGAGAAAGCCTTTGGAATTGGAGAAGATCTTTGCAAGCTATCCCTCTGACAGAGGTCGAATATCTAGAATATACAAAGTACTTAAAAGACTTTACATTAAAAAAACAAATAGTCCGATCAAGAAGTGGGCCATTGAAATGAATAGACACTTCATGAAAGAAGAGATACAAATGGCCCATAGATACATGAAAAAATGTTCAACATCATTAGCAATCAGGGAGATGCAAATCAAAACTACTCTAAGATTTCATCTAATCCCAATTAGAATGGCAATCATTAAGACGTCAAACAACAACAAATGTTGGTGAGGATGTGGGGAAATTGGGACTCTTCTACACTGTTGGTGGGATTGCAAACTAGTTCAACCACTATGGAGATCAGTTTAGAGATTTCTCAGAAAACTGGGAATGGATCCACCATATGATCCGGCTCTACCACCACTGGGTATCATACCAAAGGGATTGAAACTAGAAAACTACAGTAAGATATGCATACCCACGTTCACAGGAGCACAATTCACAGTGGCCAAATTATGGAACCAACCTAGGTGTCCATCAACAGATGAGTGGATTACAAAATTGTGGGAAATACACACAATGGAATTCTACTCAGCAATAAAGAAGAACAAAATAACATCATTTGCAACAAAGTGGAAGGATCTGGAGTACATTATGTTAAGCAAGATTAGCCAATCACAAAAAAGCAGGGACATGTTTTCATTAATATGTGTAACCTAGGGAGTAGTGCAGACACATAAGGGACTCCAGTTGATAATAGAGAACCCTCAGTGGGGCAAGGGACGTGGTACAAATGAAGGGGAAGGGCAAGAAAAAAGCAAATCAGTGGAATTACTATAATAAACAATATGTACATGTGAGAATAAACCAACATCATTCTTGGTACTTCATACGGGTTGGGGGAGGTGGGGGGAGACACTAAGAGATGTGTACATCAAATTGATATTCACTGTGATGTAAGACTCCAATGCACCAATAAAAGCATGTTAAAAAAGGGTAGATACATTGTAGACTATGTGAATTTATTAAGAACTGTGGCCATTCTCATTACCAATGGAAATCATGACTGAAGAAGCTTGTATAATGTAAATCAAAATTGGATTAAATCTAACAGGTTACCATCTTGCATAGAAAATGTGCACAAAATTTATAGTTATTTCCCATGCCATATAATATAATTTTCCTATTTATTTACCTAAGTTGACAATTCAGGCTCCTATCTGAATATATTTAACAATCTCCATCCCACCCACCCATCTGTACTCTCCTCTACTGTTCCTTCTTTCTCCATTTCCAGAAATATTCTAGCTGTGTAACAAAAAGGTTGCAATATGAAATGTGCCATGTGTAAATTCTGTTAATAGGAATTTTCCAATACTTTACAATTATTTCTGCCTATGTGAATGGAAAGGGAGTTCATTTTAGTTTTGGTCCTGATGTTGTTTCACATCATGGAAATAGAGAACAGAGATTTTGTTCAATGATGCAGCACTTGAGTTGGAATTCATAAATGTGCCCAGACCTCAGGCTTAAATTCAACAGTAACTAGAAAAAGGAGTCTGCGTACTGTAGAATAGTTCGCAGAAGAGATCCTCTCTAGGCTATGAAATTCTAAGAGAGGACTGAAAGTCTAGACACAAACATCTTTACTATATGCCCAAAGGGACACATTCACTTAGAAAATACCTTCTTTATTAGCTTCATTTTTTTAGACCAAACATTTAGATGCACCCTTTACCATGAGCAAGGTGGATATGACAACATAACCAACACTCTTAGACAATAAATGGGAGGTCTAACCCAAGGCAGTTTCAATGTGACCTTACATTTCCTCTAATTGCCTTTCTCTTATTAATTTTGATCTGCCTATTATGATGGTTCCATTACATTATGCTCCTAATGACCTTGTCTGGAAGGAGCAGGAGTTTATTAAATTCTTGGATGCTTCTTAGCAGAAGAACTTGTGAAAAAACTATTATAATAAAGTAGCACTTCATATGCTTTCCCATCACTCTGTGCAAATCCCAACCAACTCTTAAAGTGTAGCTTAAATTCTGCCTCTTCCGTGAACTTTCTTGCACTACTGCAGTCCAGTGTTCATATTTTTGCTCCTAATGATCATTTGAGTCAATTACTATTTTTTATTCCTCACTCTTCTAGGTAAATTGTTTTTATAGATTGTCTTATGTCCTTCACTGACTTGTAAGTTCTTTGAAGTCAGAGGTATGGCTTATTTTCATAACCCTAAGCACTACTTTCTTTGCCAAAAGCAAATTTTCATTGTAATCCTACAAATAATACTAATGTTATTTAGGAGTTTTCATTATTTGTACGATTTTATAAAATATGTTATAAAGTATTATCCCTTTAGATTTTCCGCACTACTCTTTTTTGATACTTTTATTTTATTCTATTTTATTTTATTGCGGTACCGGGGATTGAACCCAGGGGCGTTCTACCTCCGCTACACCCCCGGCCCTATTTTTTTATACTTTATTTTGAAACCGGGTCTCACAAAGTTGCGGAGGGCCTCACTAAGTAGAGAGAGAGA
>PVJS01005908.1:0-62091 GCA_004027185.1 Glis glis
CTGAATTAGTGGTTGCTCCAATCCTAAGACTCCAGCTCTTAGACCGTTCGACCAGCTACTGGTTCCTCTGACCCTCCACGTGCAGTCAGAACCTGGGACTACATTGCTGCAAACTGTAAGCCATCTGATAAATCCTTTTTTTTAAAAAATATACTCATTCTGTGTATTCTGTTAATCTAGAGAACCCTGTCCAATACAATATATTTACATTACTGAGTACTACTATACAATAAATCAAGTTGAGATTTAGCATTTTTCAAAAATAGTTTATAAGAACATGTATTTTTGCTGAGAACTAAAACAGATCAGTTTTCTTCCTTGTTTTTATATATTAATTTCACATGCATTTTATATTAAATGACTTCAACACAGCTTCACATCACTTTAGATAGTCCCAGCTGATTACACAGTTAGGACTAAAAAGAGTAGTTACACAAAATCTAATCATACCAAAATATGCAAATGTACAAACTGCTTTGGAGAAAAATAGCCCTGAACCGTGTTATTTGATTATTTAAAATAGTGTTGAGAGAGAGGTCAAGGTAGGAAATGTCCAAGTGCTACTATTATTTAGGTTCCTAGTCTACTCCATATACACCAAAATAAATTTTATTTCTCACTTTCTTTTATACTGTAAAAGACAACCTGTTTCCATGCCCTTAATAATATTGAGATGTATAACACGGTTTTCTGAACAATAGTAGTAAAAATGCAAAAGAAAGTGACTATTTTATTTCTTTCTAAATAAGCTTTAGGTTTTAAATAACTGTATTATTAAGATCTAGGTCTCCACTTTGCTGCAAAACAAGTTTGATAATACTCAGTTAATTAAATCTGAAATCTTAAGCTGAAATGTTTTTATGTGAAAATTACTGAATAGTCAGTCCACAAGAGGGCACACTTTCAACTACTATAAATAAGTGGGAAAATTAAAAATCCAGTAATATCAAAAGTTGACCAGATTCTTCTGAATTGACTATTAGACATGAATAAAAACAACAGATCTTGAAGTTTGTTTAAATACACACAGTGAGAAGCTTCTCTGGATGCATATAAAATATAAGAAAAACTTGAGTACAGCAAGATTTCTGTATTAAATTATGAAAGTATGTAATAGTCTTAGCTAACTTGGTTCTGTCAGTCATTTGAAATTCGTCTGCCTTGAGAATACTTTCAAGAAACTCTGGCTACTTTGACTTTTGATCCTCATATGTGACACAGATTTTATGAACAATTCATTCTTCAAGTCAATTTAGTATAAGAATGAATGAGATATGGTTCAGAAACTTTGGAAAATTGTTCTGGATAAACAGGTATGATTATTAATTAAAGTATCTAAGAGAGCAACTGTGAAAGGATATATACAGATATGTATGGATCACTTATTCCATTAATTTGCATCCTAATCTCTATTCTGTTCTAACCCATTCAAAGATATCATTCTACCAACTCTCTTCGCATCTCTTATTGATCATTCCAGTTAGCCTAAAATATCTATACTTAACTCTCTCTCCTCTCAACAGAAACAAAAACTTTATCTTGACCCCTACACCTCCCAATTCAACAAGATTTTAACATTTCTGCCTCTTTTCACAGCAAAATTCCTTATGTCTATATTCATCTCCTTTTTCTTGAACCCATATGTATTTTCACTCTCATTCTATCAAAAGTCTTGCCACAATTAGTAATAGCAATGACACTGCTAAATTCAATGATCAAACCTCAGACCTCATATGATTTGACCTAGCATTCAACACAGTTGGTTACTCTCCCTTTGAATAATTCTTTACTCTTCCAGAATAGTAATATACTCTCCTAGTTTTTTCTGATTATACTGGCCATTCCAAGTCCTATTCTGTTTCCTTCTCATCTTCCTGTCCTGGTTTCCTTTCTGGTTTCATTCAGTCTCATGATATTAAGACAGCACTCTTATGCTAATGACTCCCCAATTCTCATCTCCAACTCTGATTTGTACATTCATACATCTAACTGCTTAATCAACAATTTCTGCTTTGATGTTGTTAAGTGCAAATCTAGAGCAGAAGTTAGCAGTCTTACTATTATTTTTGAGAATACTATTTATATATTTAGAATAAAAGTCCTATATTAGATATAAAATATTTGAAAAGATTTTTGCTCAGTCTTTTGTCTCTGCTCATTCCCTTAAAACACACACACACACACACACACACACACACACACACATCTCCATATCTCTCTCTATCTCTATCTCTCTCTCTCTCTCTCTCAGCTAGGAACTGAATCCAGGGGCATCCTACCTGAGCTACACCCTTAGCCCCCACCCCCTTTTAAACAGGATCTCACTAAGGTGTGGAGGGTCTTGCTAAGTTGCTGAGGCTGGCCTTGAACCTGCTGTCCTCCTGTGTCAGCCTCCCAAGTACTGGGATTATAGGTGTGCACCACCATGCCCAGCTTGCGTAACATTATCTTTTGAAGATCAGAAGATTAATTTTTAATCTTGAAGCTAATTTACTAATTTCTTTTGTGAATTGTTTGGTCTTGTCTAACCAAAACTCACAAGGAGTTTTCCCCAGAAGTTTTATGTTTTCATTTACATCTATATAATTCATCTTAAAATTAATTTTTTGCATGTAGTATGAGGTATGGAACGAGCTTCATTTTTTTCTTTTTGATATGGATATCCAATTGTTTTCTTACCATATGCTGAAAAGAATATCCTTTCTACACTGAATGAATTTTGCACTGTTATAAAATATCAATTTCCATATTAACTGGGTCTATTTTGACACTTTATTCTGATCAACCAATATATTTATCTATCTTGATTATAAATAACACCTTGTCAGATTACTATCACTTTGTAATGAGGCTGTAACAATGTACTATTAGTCTATAGGTTTTTTCTTTTTTCAAAATTATTCTGGTTCTAGGGGTTTTTTAATAGCTACATAGGGACTTTAGAATCATCAAATTCTTAAAAACTGATGGCATTATGATAGGTATAGTGCTTAATCTATCAATTTGGGTGGATGTGACATGTTAATAACATCAAATCTTCTGATTTACAATGTATTTCTCTCCAATTATATAGATTTTATTTAATTTCTCCCAGCAATGTTTTCTAGTTTTCAGTCTACATTGCTTCTACTCTTTTGCCATAGTCATCACCAAGTATTTAATATTTTTGAGGCAATTATAATTGAGGATTTTTATTTCGATTTCTTCACTACCAGTATGTAGAAATATAATTGAATATTATATATTAATCTTATATACTGAAAATTTACTAGCCTCACGTACTAATTCTGATATCTTTTCTTTTACACCCATTGGATTTTCTCCATAGAAGAAAAATATTGTCTAAGAGACATTAGATTTTGTCGAATGCTTTCCCAGCATCTACTGAGGTAATCTTTTTTTCTATTTCAGTTTGTCAATGAGGTGACTTACATGGCTTGATTTTTGGAACTTAAATTAATCCAAGATCCAGTAATGAATCCTACTCAGTAATGATTTATTATCCTTTTTATATATTGCTGAACTCAATAAGCTAATATTTTATTTTAAAAATTTGCATTCAGCCGGGCGTGGTGGCGCACGCTTGTAATCCCAGTACTTTGGGAGGCGGAGACCGGAGGATCCGGGTTCGCGGCCAGCCTCAGCTCGCGCATGCGCTAGCGCGTGCGCGCGCTCCCTCTCCCTCTCTCCCTCCCTCCCTCCCTCCCTCCCTCTCTCTCTCCCCCCTGTCTCTCTCTCTCTCTCTACTTAGTGAAGCCCTCCGCAACTTCATGAGACCCCGGTTTCAAAATAAAGTATAAAAAAATAGGGCCGGGGCGTAGCGCGGAGGTAGAACGCCCCTGCGTTCAATCCCCGGTACCACAAAAAAAAAAAAAAATTTGCATTCATACTATTAAGATATTGGCCCCTCACTGGTTCTTTTTTTCTAATATGTTTGGTAAGAGATCATGTTGGTCTCATGAAATGAATTGGAAAGTATTCCTTCCTGTTCAATTTTCTGAACAAGTTGCCTAGCATTCGTATTTCTTTTTTAAATATCTAGAGAATTCACCAATGAAGCCATCAGGGACCCAGATTTGTGTGTGTGTAAGATTTTATTTCTTTAATAGATACAGGGTTATTCAGATTACCTATATATACTTAATGAATATCATTAGTTTGTGTCTTTCAAGAAGCCTATTCATTTCATCTAAATTATCACATTTATAAGCATAAAACTATTCCCTTACTATTTTTATGTATGTATAGTGCTATTACGTCTCTCATTCATGTTATTGGTAATTTAAGCCTTCTTTTTCTTTAAGTCTTGCTTATCAATTTTATTTCTCAAAGAAACAGCTCTTAGCTTCCTTGACTTAGTCCCTATTTTTTTCCTGCTATGTCACTGGTTTTTAGATTGATCTTTTATATTTCTTTTCTTCTGCTTACTTTGTATAAAATTTGCTATGATTTTTCTAGTTTCTTATAGAGAAAACCAAGGTCATTGATTTGAGCATCTTCACTTAATAATGAACTTTTAGTACGATAGATTCCCTCCATGTATTCCTTTAGTGACATCCCACAAATTTGTATATTCCAGTACAGTTCTGACTACAAGTTGGAGAGCAAAAATCCTGCCTATATTTTTGTTCTAGAAGAAAAAACATTTACTAGTTCACCATTATATAATTTGACTATAGGTTTCTAAAAGATACCTTTTATCAAATTAAGGAAGTTTCCTTCTATTTCAGTGAGACCTTTTATGATGAATAGATGTTGATTTTTTTAAAATGCCTTTTTATAGTGCAATGGTCATATGTTTGTTCTCCTTTATTTCTGTTAATACAGTGGATTACATCAATTTTTTCTTTCTTTTTTTTTTTGGCGGTATCAGGGATTGAACCCAGGGGCATTCTACCTCCGGGCTACACCCCCAGCCCTATTTTTTTAATTCTTTATTTTGAAACAGGGTCTCACTAAGTTGCAGAGGGCCTCACTAAGTAGCCAAGGCTGGCCGTGAACCCAGATCCTCCAGTCTCAGCCTCCCAAAGTACTAGGATTACAAGCATGCACCACCGCGCTCGGCTTCAATTTTTTCTTAATACTAAAACAATCTTACATCCCTTGGATGAGCCTTAGTCATAATGTAGTATATACTGCTGAATTTGACTTGCTAATATTTTAAGAATTTTGGCATCTATATCCATGTATGATAATGACTAAGATTATTCTTTTCTTGTAATGATTCTTTTCTTGCCATGCTTTAGTATCAATGTTATGTCAACCTTATGAGTTGGGAATTGTCCCTTCTTCCTAATTTTTAAAAAGAGTTCGAGTAAGAGAAATCATAGTATTTTCTTCTTATTTTGAATATTATAGCATCTGCAGAAATTTGTTGTTTCATTTCTGATATTGGGAATTTGTATTTTTTCTTGTTTTGGTTAGTCTTGTTAATGAGTTTATCAATGTTATCAAACTTTAAAAGAATGGGCTTTTTTGTTCATTTTCTTTATTGTGTACTTGTTTTATATTTCATTGATTTCTGCTTTAATTTTTTATTATAACCTTCCTTCTACTTACACTAATATTTATTCAAGAGGAATTAAAATATGTGTCTGTAAAAAGGCATGTATACAAATGTTCATATCAGCTTTGCTCACAGAGCCTCAAATTGGAAACAATTTAAATATCCATCAATAAGTGGAGCATGGTGGCGAAGGCTTGTAATTCTAGTACTTGGGAGGCTGAGACAGGAGAATCCAGGTTCACGGCCAGCCTCAGCTACTTAGTGAGGCCCCCACAACTTAGTGAGACCTTGTTTCAAGATAAAGAATAAAAAATAGGGCTGGGGATGTAGCTCGGAGGTAGAATGTACTCCTGGGTTCAATCCCCAGTACCATAAAAAAAAAATTAAATAAATATCCATCAAGAGACTATATACAAATTTTGGTATATTTACACAAGGGAATACTGCTTAGCAATAAAAAGGATGGGAATCCCTATACACACAATACAGATGACTCTTACAAACCCACTGAGTGAAAGAAGCCAAAAGAGTTTTAAAAGCATATACTAAATGATCCCACTTATAATAAAAGTTCTAGAACAGGCAAAACTAATCAAAGGTGGAGAGAAAAACATTAGGACATTGTACAGAGGCATGTGATGAAACATGATGTACCACCTATCAAAACTTCTAAAGATTTCTGTGAATATACATACGTGTGTGTGTGTGTGTGTGAGTGTGTGAGTATTCATTCTTTTTTTAATGGTACTCGGGATGGAACCCAGGGGTATTCTGCCTCCGGGCTATGCCCCCAGCCCTATTTTATTTTTTATTTGGAAACAGAGTCTTGCTAAGTTGTTGAGAGCCTCACTAAGTTTCTGAGGCTGGCTTTGAACCTATGCTCTTCCTGTCTCAGTCTCCTAAGTACTGGGATTACAGGCGTGTACCATCACACCTGGCTTTTATATATTCATTCTGTGAACACACACACACACACACACACACACACACACACACACACACCATACAATTAAAAAAGAAAACTAAAAGGTAATAATGATAATAGCTGGGAAGTGGTTGAAGAAATGGGTGCAGGTATAGATAAAACTATAATGACAACATGATGATTGTTGAAGTTGGGTGATGGGCATTCCTTATACTCTTCTTTATACCTTGCATATGTTTAAAGTTTTCTACAATAATTTTTTTTTAAATTTGAGAAAACTTTTCTGTTGGGCGCGAAATACTAATTGTTTCATGGTGTGGCCGGCATTAATTAAAGCTTTTAAAAAAAATTTCAGACCTGTAACTATTAAACCATGTTTCCCTCAGGATATATTTTTGAAACTGGTTTCAAAATCCCACAAAAGGATTCAAGAGAACCATAAATAACCACTAAATAATGTAACTAAAAAGTGTAAAAAAAAAAGACACTGGGATAAGTTTTCAGGAAAGACAAATTTTTTTTGGGGGGGTACTTGGGATTGAACCCAGGGCATTCTACACACCCAGCCCTTTTTATTTTGAAACAGGATCTCACTAAGTTGCTGAGGCTGGTGTTAAACCTGTAATACTTCTGTCTCAGCCTCCCGAGTACTGGGATTACAGGCATGCACTACCATACTCGGCTCAGGGAAAACATTTTTTTTTTTTTTTGTGGTACTGGGGATTGAACCAAGGGGCATTCTACCTCTGAGCACCCCAGCCCTATTTTTTATTCTTTATTTTGAGACAGGGTCTCACGAAGTTGCGGAGGGCCTCACTAAGTAGCTGAGGCTGGCCGCAAACCCGGATCCTCTGGTCTCTGCCTCCCAAGTACTGGGATTACAAGCGTGCGCCGCCACGACCGGCGGAAAACAAACTTAAAAAAAAATGATTCAAACCAGTAACAAACAGCTTCTTACTAGGAACCTAAGGTTTCATGTTATATTAAATAGTTCAATTTATAGGGGAAGAAGTGGTAAATGGGAAAAAGTGATTTCTGACTCATTACCTACAGTGATCTTTTTATGATTTCTACTGGACACTTCCACTATGCCCTTTTTTTTTTTTTTACGGTACTAGGGATTGAACCTAGGGGCAGTCTACCTCCAAGCTACACCCCCAGCCCTATTTTTTTATTTCTTATTTTGAAAGAGAGTCTTACTAAGTTGCAGAGGGCCTCACTAAGTTGCTAAGGCTGGCCGCGAACCTGCAATCCTCTGGTCTCAACCTCCCAAGTACTGAGATTACAGGCATGTGCCACCATGCTCGGATATACCATATCCATTCTGTATATAAAATTTAATTCTTTAAATTCTATCATGAAGAGCTGGGCATGGTGACCCACGCCTGTAAATCCCAGTATTTGGAATACAGGAGGATCTCAGGTTTGAATCCAGCCTCAGGAACTCATTTAGGCTGTCGCAACTTGGTGAGACCCAGTATCCAAATAAAAAATAAAAATAGGGCTGGGGGTATAGCTCGGAGGTAGAATGCCTCTGGGTTCAACCCCTAGCACCACCAAAAAAAAAAAAAACTGTCATTAATTTTTCATGAGAAAAAATGGATTTTAAGTGAGGTTTCTGATTTATTTAATGATCATAGTTACACAAACTTCAACTTTCTTTCCTTCCTTCCTTCCTTTTTTTTTTTCTTTTTTGGTGGTACTGTGGATTGAACCCAGGGGCATTCTACCTCTGAGCTATACCCCCAACCCATTTTTGTTTGTTTGTTTTGAAACTGGGTCTCACTAAATTGCAGAGGCTGACTTCAAACCTATGATCCTCCTATCTCAGCCTCCCAAGTACTAGGATTACAAGTGTGTGCCACCAAGCCCAATTACAAATCTAAACTTTCTATGAAACAAAGATTATAAGAAAGAAAATGTAACAGCAATACATCATGAGGCAGAAGGCTAATGGAAATACAGAATTAAATGACTTTGTTATAGCATAATCTCCAAGGTAATGAATCCAAACAGCAAAAACACCTGAATAAACTCATTAATTAAACCTTGAACTCTCAAAATAGTGTTATTTTGCTTTTGTTTTATTTATTTTGTTTTGGTTTGGAAAGTCTTGGGATAATAGCTAGATAGTGATTTCCCATGTTCAGAATATGTGATAGCTGACTTTTTTAAATAACTGAAATAAATGATTAAGAAGAGAGACTGTATCTTATGCTATGGGGATTTTTATTGTTGTTTAAATTGGAAGCATAGAAAAGAGAGATGTAGAAAGATAGGTTTCTCCAATTATGTTTAACACAATTAGCTATTAGAAACACAAAAGCAAACTAAACATTTTCAATTTCAATTGGAATAATAAACTGCCCAAACTTGAAGTAGTTTAACCTCTCTTTACGTGTACCTGAAAATGGTATTCTTATCACTGTGATGAAACTTAGGGCTAATTTCCTTCTTTTTGCTTATTTACAGATTTTCAAAAAAATATGCATTCATCACTATACACTTAATACCCAAACACCTAGAATAATGCCAGACAGATAGTGGCCGTTGAGTATATAGTAGTAAACCAAACAGACAAGATTAATATCCTCATGAAGCTTAAGAATACAGTAGGGGTGATATATTGAATAATCACCATGTAATATATAATTACATATTGTGATAAATACCATAAGAACAACAATGCATAATTTATTTATATAGTGATTAATATATGCCTGGAATTGTTCTGAGGGGTTTACCTACTTTAACTCGTTTAATCCTTGTCCTATAAAACAGATACTACTTTTATCTCTTCAATTTATGGTAACAATAGCTGAGGCACATAAAGGTTAAATAACTTGCCTAAGGTCTGATTCCAGATTTTTGGCTCTTAACATTTCAGAGTCCAAGCTCTTTTTTACATTAAAAGGATACTCAGAGAAAAAAAAGAAAGTAACTAAATTTATGTTGGGGAGAGGGTATATTAAGAAACTCTCATGAGTAAGAGTTGGATGAACAAAAGGGAAAGAGGAAATGGGGATGGGAGTGATTAGTATGATGTTTAAGTCCCTGGAGGACAAAGCTGAGCACAAAGGAAAAAAGATCATGTACCAGCTGAGCGTGGTGGCACGTGCTTGTAATCCCAGTACTTAGAAGGCTGACACAGGAAGATTGCAGGTTTGTGGCCAGTGTCAGTTACTTAGTGAGACCCTGTTTCAAAAAAAAGAATAAAAAAATAGGGCTGGGGGTGTAGCTTGGAGGTAGAATACCCCTGTACTGGGGGGGGGGGAGAGTGAGAGAGATAGATAGATAGATCAATCATGTACCTAGTACTTAATGATGGATTGACACAGATTAGGGGATACAAGCTAGATCATACCTGGCCTGATAGGCCAGGTCAAGGGGCTTCCATTTGATTTATTCTGATTCATGCTACTTCAAAAAAAAAAAAAAAAGGAATTTTACTGGTTATTTACATACATATCTTGGTTACTGAGTATGGCACACTCTATTGCTTAGTTTTGAGCCTATTTCTCTCTTTTCATATAAAGTTATATATGCTCCCTAAAAATATTAACTTGAATTACAACAACTGTGTCTACAGAATTAGACATAGCTTTAAGGCCCTGGAAGGAACAATGGCTTTTCATTAACCAAGTTGGAAGAACAATTACCTCAGAATAAACTTTAAAGGATAAATCTAAATGCTAAATAACAAAGAAACTGTACACTCTTGGGTACTCATGAAATGAAAATTTACCTTCATGCAAAAATATGCACATGAATGTTCACAGCAGCTTTAAAGTAGCCCAAAATAAGAAATAACCAAATGTCCTTCAATGCATTAATAGTTAAACCAACTGTGGTAGATCCATGACATTCAACAATACTACTGCTACCACTATTCAAAAACAAAAAGGAACAAACTACTGCTACATACAATGAGTTGGAAATCTCTAGGAAATTATATTGAGTGGAAAAATGCCAAATTCAAAAGGCTATATACTGTATAATTCCATTTATATAACATTATTGAAATAACATGATAGAGATAGAGAACAGATTAGTGGTTGCCAGAGGTTACAGATGAGAGTACAGGTGTATGGCTACAAACAGATAGTACAAGGGAGTGGTTCTTTCACTGATGTCAGTTCTCTATGTTGAATGTGGTGGTGGTTACATGTAACTACATATACAATGACTGTATAGAATCCCACACCCCAAATAGTACAGATGTAACTGGTTAAAGCCTAGGAAGCTCATGGGTTGTATCAATATCAATATCCTGGTTTTGAAACTACAGTATAGCTACATAAAATGTTACTACTGAGAAAGGCTGGATGAAGGTGCACCTGCATTTTTTTCAACTTCCTATGAATTTACAATAATTTCAAAAAATTTACAAAGCAATTATACTCTGTGTTCTAAATAGAACATAGTTCATGAGCATTACAGATATTCCTTGACTTACGATGAGGTTACATCCAGATAAATCCAAAGTAAACTGAAAAATATCCTAATTCCAAAATGCATTTAAGACACTTAATTTACTGAATTTCAAAACTTAGCAATACAGTACACTGCAGAGTGTTGGTTGTTTGCAGTCATGATGGCATGGCTGGCGGGGAGCTGTGGCCCACTGACACTGCCCAGCATCAAGAGAGTATTGTACTGCATATCATTAGCTGGGGAAAAGAACAAAATTCAAAATTGAAAGCATGGTTTCTACTGAATACCTACTGCTTTTACACCATCATACAGTCCAAAAATCTTACATCAAACTATTGTAGTTGGGGATTGTCTTTACATGTTTTTTTTACAGGACAAAGTTAAGGTTTATTTATTTGTTTGTTTGTTTGTTTATTTATTTTTGCGGTACTGGGGATTGAACCCAGAGGTGTTCTACCTCCGAGCTACACCCCCAGTCCTATTTTTTATTCTTTATTTAGAAACAGGGTCTCACTAAGTTGCGGAGGACCTCACTAAGTAGCTGAGGCTGGCCGCGAACCTGCGATTCTCCTATCTCAGCCTCCCAAGTACTGGGATTACAAGCGTGCGCCACCATGCCCGGCTTTAAATTAGCTAATTAGAAACTTTTCAGAGCAATTTATAGGCAGAATTTTGTTTCTAAAGATTTTTAATGTTTTGCCAGGCGTGGTGGCGCACGCTTGTAATCCCAGTACTTTGGGAGGCGGAGACCGGAGGATCCCGGTTCGTGGCCAACCTCAGCGCACATGCGCGCGCTCGTGATATCTCTCTCTCTCTTTTTCTCTCTCTCTCTCTCTTTCTACCTAGTGAGGCCCTCCGCAACTTCGTGAGACCCGGTATCAAAAAAAATAAAGCATAAAAAAATAGGGCCGGGGGCGTAGCGCGGAGGTAGAACACCCCTGGCGTTCAATCCCCGGTACCACCAAAAAAAAAAAAAAAAAAAAAAAGATTTTTAATGTTTTAACTTTTTTTTGTTTTGTTTTTCTGGTACTAGGGATTGAGCCCAGGGGCATTCTACCTCTGAGCTACATCCCCAGCCCTTTTAATTTTTTGTTTTGAAACAAGGTCTTGCTAGATTGCTAAGAGTCTTATTAAATCGGCTGGTCTTGAACCTGCGATCCCCCCCCCTTTTTTTGGTGGTATTGGTGATTGAATCCAGGGGCATTCTACCTCTGAGCTACACTCCCAGCCCTATTTTTTTTGAAGAGAGTCTAAGTTTTGGAGGGCCCAGCTAAACTGTTGAGACTGACAGTGAACCTGTAATTCTCCTGTCAGCCTCCCAAATACTGGGATTACAGCCATGCACCACCACACCCGGCTCCCACCTGCTTCAAAATTCACAATCTCTCCCTCTTTCAATGATGCACATATATGTATGTGCAAACCCCTCAACCATCTGAGAGAGCAAGGTAGAGACATCAAAGTCCATTCCCCTAAATACTTCAATACATATTAGCTTAAAGTAATAGTCTCTCAAGCCAGGCGTGGTGGTGCACGCTTGTAATCCCAGTACTTGGGAGGCTGAGACAGGAGTATAGCAGTTTTGCAGCCAGCCTCAGCAATTTAGTGAGGCCCTCTGCAACAGAGTGAGACTCTGTTTCAAAATAAATAATAAAATAGGGCTGGGGGTATAGCTCAGAGGTAGAATGCCCCAGGGTTCCATTCCCAGCACTGCCCCCCCACACAAAATCTCTCAACCTCCTCCTGGAACAATAGGCCAGAGTAGACATTTTCATCCCTCAGAGATGGCAGAGGCACAAATGAATAAGCCCAATCTTGCAAGTACTTTTCAAGCCATTGGTCATGTCATTCCCACTCACTTCAGGGGTAAAAGCAAATTCCGTGGCTAAATTCAAAGCCAAGGGGCAAGAAAATATTTTCTGCCTTTTTAGGGGTGGGAGGAACTGCACAGTCACATGGCAAAGAACTTGGATACAGGGAGGGACAAAGAACTGGGGCTAGTAAGGCAATTTATCACACCCACTTAACCCAACGTTTTCAGGGATAGGAGCTGGTGTTATGTTACCAAGCCCTTTGGGTGATTCTGATGCATACTAAAGTTTGAAAGTCATTAGGCTCCACAGATTGCTAGGCTTCAGCATCAAAGTTTCTAATTTGTTAAGTTTGGGTAATACCCAAGACTATGTATATCTAACAATTTTCCCATATGATACTGATGCTACTGATCCAAAGACTACATTAAAAACTACTGGGCTGAGATAAGGAAAGATTTCTGGGGAAGATGTCATTTGTAATGAATTTTCAAAGCTTGACAGGGAAGAAGACTGGTAAGAGAATTCTGGGCAGAGGGAAAAACAGGTGCAAAGCAAACAGATGCTAAACTGCTGACAGGTTTAAGAAAATTCCAAGCACTTCAGAATTCAAAGGCAGTAAGGAGTCCAAATATGACTGAAAGCTATAAGGAGCCACTAAAGAATCTTTTACTAAGAGAATAATATAAACAGACCTAGTATTAGAACATGCTCTACAGCAATGCTATAGAAGAGGTAGAAGCCACCAAACTGTAGGTAGGAAGACCAATAAGCAGGAAATGTGTTGATGAAGCAATGCGTCCCTGAAGCAAGACAGGGAATAGTAACAGTGAAAAAGAGATGAATATGCAAATATCAAAGAGATAAACTTGGTGACCACCAGGATGTGGAGAATGAGAGGGAATTATCTAGGACAACTTCAAGAGTCTGGTTTAGGCAGCTCAGAGTGTACACAAGTGCTCATAAACATCACATTCTGCTTCATTCTATAAAGAGTTGTGGCGGATTATCAGAATACACATAATGAAAAATAAACAGGTTAAAAAAATCAAGACAGAGCCAGGCGTGGTGGCGCACGCTCGTAATCCCAGTACTCGGGAGGCTGAGACAGGAGGATCCGGGTTTGCGGCCAGCCTCAGCAACTTAATGAGGCCCTTTGTAACTTGGAGAGACCCTGTTTCAAAAATAAAGAATAAAAAATAGGGCTGGGGTATGGCTCAGAGGTAGAATGCCCCTGGGTTCCATCCCCAGCACCGCAAAAAAAAAAAAAAAAAAAAAGACAAAGCATACCTTTGGTTAAAGAAACAAAATAAAAATGGTACACAGAAAAAACATTATATTGTTTTCCAAAGCTCCAAGAGTTGGCTGTCAAATGAAGCTTAGCTTTTCTAGTAAGGCAAAGGAGGAAATATCCTGTTGATGAAATAAAAGAGAATCAGCAATTATTTAAAAGCAAAGCTTTTCTAAGGTGCTATAAATTCAGAGAAATTTCACCAATAAGTCCTCATAAAGCTGACTCAGGATGATATAATAGAGAAAGTCCTTGATGGCATCCCTAAAAACTCGAAGATTTGTTTTGGATAAGTTACCCTTTCCGTCTTTAAAAAAATCACATCCTTAGCCAGGCATAGTGGTGCACAGAGTATTCGGAGACTGAGACAGGAGGATCTTAGGTTTAGAGGACAGCCTCAGCAAATAGTGAGACTCTTCATCAACCTGGTGAGACTATTTCAAAATAAAAATAAAATAGGGCTAGGGGTGTAGCTTGGAGGTAGGATGCCCCTGGGTTCACTTTCCAGTAACTAACACACACACACAAACACACACACACACACACACACACACACACACACACACACACACACAATCAATCAAAACAAAAAACCCCATATCCTTGCCAGGACTGTGGCACACACCTGTAATCCCAGTACTTGGGAGGCTGAGACAAGAGCGTAGCAGATTCGAGGTCAGTATATGGTAACTTAGCAAGATCCTGTTTCAGAATAAAAAATAAAATTAGAGCTGGAGGTGCAGCTCAGAGGTAGAGCACCCCTGGATTCAATCCCCAGTACCACCACCACAAACAACAACAACAACAAAATCACAGCCGAGCACAATTCGGTAAATGCAATGCTTATGAGGAGCCCACATGATTGGTTTATCTATGAGCAAAATTTAAAATATTCAGAGGAATGGACAGAAGGCCATACAGTCTGTACTCTATTAACATATTTTCCCGAATTTGGGCTTTTGAAATATTTGAATGGCTAAGAGAACACAGGTGAATACAAACATTTAGTATTACTAAGAGCAGAAGTATGTACATTTTATCAATCAGCCAATCAAGGACAAGAAAAATGAAAGCACGATTTTAGGAAGCTTACGAAGCTTATCCAAAATATGTCCCATTTCCTCATAGAAGCCTCAGGCTAGAAAGAGAGAGAGAGAGAGAGAGAGAGAGAGAGAGATTGATTGATTGATTTACAGGGGATTGAACCCAGGGGTTCTACCTCTCAGTGGCACCCCCAGCCTTTTTTATTTTGAAACAGGGCCTCGCTAGGTTCTGAGAGCCTTACAAAGTTGCTGAAGTTTGTCTCGAACCTGTAATCCTCTTCTAAGACTCCCAAGTACTGGGATTACAGGTGTGCGCCACCACGCCCAGCTTAAAATCAGTTTTTTAATGACTATGAAAAAAGTGTATCGCCAGGCCTGGTGGCACATGCTTGTAATCCCAGTACTTGGGAGGCTGAGACAGGAGGATCTGGGTTTGCGGCCAGCCTCAGCTACTTAGTGAGGCCCTCCACAACTTAGCGAGACCCTGTTTCAAAATAGAGAATAAAAAGCAGGGCTGGGGATGTAGCTTGGAGGTAGATTGTCCCTGGGTTCAATCCTCAGTACCGCAAAAAAAAAAAAAAGTGTATGAAGACCTAAAAACTGTATTTCTTTTTCTTTTTTTTTTTTTTGGTACTGGTGTTTGAACCCAGGGGCATTCTATCCCAAAGCTACACTCCCAGTCCTATTTTACTTTTATTTTGAAACAGGGTCTCACTACTTGCTGAGGCTTTCCTCAAACCTGTGATCCTCCTGTCTCAGCCTCCCAAATACTGGGATTACAAGCATGTGCCACTGTGCCCGGCTTAAAAACTATATTTCTGATAGACTGAAAGTTTTCTGTCAAAAGGTCTACTTTAATGTTTGAACAAGAAAACAAACAGGTAGATAAAAGGGTATTTCCATAATACAAAAATCATCTTTTTAATATAAATAGCAAATGTTTTGTGAACTTCAAAGCAAGTAAAATTTGTCCTTTGAGTTAAATAAAAATGCGCAAGACAGTCATTGATCAGTATGAAACAGGAAGGTAATAATCAGATTGTAGTATATGCTTCATTAGAATTCAATAAGCCTACATTATGTTTCATTAGAAGTATGGTATAAAATATTTCTACGTAGCTTAAAATATATCTGACTTTGGATTGCCTTTTACTAATATGAAGTGCAATCCAATATAAAGTAAAATCTTGCTTCTCAAATTCAGCTTTTGCTGTCCAATTCCTTCCAGGTGTTAGAATCTTTCTCCTTCTTACCTAATCAAACTTTTATCTCACAAATCAACACATAGCCACTTTATTCTAAACCACTGTTTCTTCATATTTTGAGACCTACAAGCTAACTATGGCACTAACAAGACTCCGTAAGCTTAATCAAGACTCTGCTCCCTGCTCCTAACCAATTTTCATTCCCTGGGGATAGCACTGCCTCCAGTAAGAATACATATGCTAAGTTATCTTTCATAAACCTCTATCAAATTATGGGAGCCTCTTTTAAAAAATAACTCAATAAACCAAAGCTAAAGAGAAGAAAACTTATCTCTGCTACTTAAGAACTTTCAAAAAGTCCATTTTCCTGAACGAATTTCAAAATACGGAATAGTCTAAAGTAATGCTGGAAAAGATTGGGATTGGTCAAGACAGGCATCCAAAAAAGAATAGAAACTGCAAAAGACTTAGTGGTTGCAATAATATTTGGTGCTAACTTCACTCAGAACACTACAAATGGCTGTAGACATGGAAAACTTGAGACCACTCACACCTAGTCCTTTTCTTTTTTGGTGGTACTAGGGATTGAACCCAGGGGCATTTTACTACTGAGCTACATCCCCAGCCCTTTTTACATTTTATTTTGATAAAGGACCTCCCTAAATTGCCATGTGCTGGCCTTGAACCTGTGATCCTCCTGTATCAGCCTCCAAGTACTGGGAATACAGACTACCCCTTTCTAAGAGGCCTAACCACCTGCCTCCAACAATGTTTATTTCTGTCTGTACAACAGGAAACAACATTTTTAATAACACTGTGTTAGCAGGGCATGGTGGCACATGCCTGTAATCCCAGTACTTGGGAAACTGAGCAGGGAGTATCGCAGGTTCAAGACCAGCTTTAACAATATTGCGAGATTCTCAGCAACCTAGCAAGACCCTATTTCAAAATTAAAATAAAATGGGTTGGGGGTATAGCTCAAAGGTAGAACACCCCTGGGATCTATCCCCAAGACAAAAATGATAATAATAACACTGTGTTATCTATTTCAGATAATTTTACTTGGATTATTGCCACTTACTTATCACACAACTCTACACAGAGTAGTCTCCAAACTGATCATCCTGCTCTACCTACTACTCGATCTTCAAAACCACGCTTAAGGTTTTTTTTTTTTTTTTGCGGAACTGGGGATTGAACCCAGGGGTATTCTACCTCCAAGCTACATCCCCAGACCTATTTTTTATTATTTATTTTGAAACAGGGTCTCACTAAGCTGAGGAGGGCCTCACTAAGTAGCTGAGACTGGCCACGAACCCGGATCCTCCAGTCTCAGCCTCCCAAGTACTGGGATTACAAGCGTGTGCCACCACGCCTGGCCAATTCTGCTATTCTTTTCTTTCTTTTTTAGAACTCATCTTTCCAATCCTTGGCCCAAGTTGTGATTTCCATTCCCTTATCCACTTTGTTTCTTTATTCTCCCTTGGTGATTTCCCTGTCTCAAGGATTTTAAAACCCTATATATTTTAACAACTTCATCCTGGACCTCTCTCCTGAACTCCATACTGATACTGTATATCCAACCACCACTTGACATCTCTATGTGGCTGCCTAAGAACAATCTCAAACTTGAATATTTCCTAAATGAGTTCCTAATTCTTTGTACCGGCTCCTTCTACAATAACGCTCCCCCTAATCTGGGCTGAAGACAACTCATTCTACCAGTTGCTTTGGCCAAGTCTTGGATTTATTCTTGACTCCTATCTTTTCACCCCAGCTTTGGATTATGAGCGTCTTCCTTCAAAATACATCTGGAATTTGACCATTTCTGAGTCACCATCCCACTTCACAGACTCTTATTTGACCTCTTCTATCCTTGACATTCCTTTAGTTTAACATGCCAGTGATTTTGTTAAAATATAGGTAGAATCAGCTGGGTGTGGTGGCGCACACCTGTAATCCCAGTACTTGGGAGGCTGAGACCAGAGGACCTGGGTTCGCGGCCAGCCTCAGCTACTTAGTGAGGCCCCCTACAACTTAGTGAGACCCTGTTTCAAAATAAAGAATAAAAAATAGGGCTGGGGGTGTAGCTCGGAGGTAGAATGCCCCTGGGTTCAATCCCCAGTACCACACACACACACACACACACACACACACAAATATATATATATATATATGTAGAATCATGCCACTCCTCTGCTCAAAAATTCTTCAATGACTTTCTCATTCAGAACAAAAGTCATTTTTTAGATTATCTACAGGTTTGAATATGAATTATAACATTTCTTAATCAAAAATATCCCTTGATATTCTTTTTTCCTCTCAGTAAAATAGAAGCCTGCATTTTATTTTAGAAAACATTATTTATAATATTTAACTTATATAAATCAGAGAGGAAAAGATATAACATCAACTCAGAAGGTAAGAAAATGGAGCAGAGGACTCTGTCTTTCCTTGGATTTCATATACCTATTAACTTTTATTTTTAAAGTTTTTTAGATTGCTTTTGCTGCATTCCTTTTTTATTTTTAAATGTGCTTTTATTAGTGCATTATAATCTCACATCACAATAAAAATCAAGTTGAGCCGGGCACGGTGGCGCACACTTGTAATCCCAGTACTTGGGAGGCGGAGAATGGAGGATCTGGGTTCGCGGCCAGCCTCAGCTACTTAGTGAGGCCCTCCACAAGTTCGTGAGATCCGGTTTCAAAATAAAGGATAAAAAACAGGGCCGGGGTGAATGCCCTTGGGTTCAATCCCCGGAACTGAAAAAAAAAAAATCAAGTTGACAGTAACATATATGCACACAGCACTTGGTGCTCCCCTACCTCCCCATCTCCCAATACAGGGTACCAAGACTGACATTGGTATATTCTCATATGTACACACAGTCGATGGTAGTAATTCCATTAATGAACTTCATTCTTCCTCTTCCCCTTCCCTTAGACCACTTCCCTGGCTCTACTGAGGCTTCTCCACCATTGTCTGGAGTCCCTCTTATATCCCAACTACTCCCTAGCTTGCTCATATTAAAGAAAACATATGACCCTTCTTTTTCTGTGATTGGCTGATGTCACTTAACATAATGTTCTCCAGGTCCTTCCATTTTCTTGAGTATCTCATGATACTCAAAAGTTTTAAAAGTTTTAAAGATGAAAGCATGTGATATTGTACTGTTAATCATAAAGCAAGTATCAGAGGGAGACTTTACATATTTAGAAGAAAATGTATTTATAGTTTTAATGCTAACAAAACTAACCTCTCCTTTTAAATCAACCCAACAAACATTTTGGTTGAGCTCCAAGAGCTCAACTCTAGTTATAGTTATTCTGATTCTAACAATATTTGTTTAAATTTGTTCATGGACGAAAATATATGCAACCACTTGTACTCTCTACTACCGATTCATTTTTCACTTGAATTTACACAATCTAAAATAATTGATAAAATTCCTTCCTTCCTTCCTTCCTTCCTTCCTTCCTTCCTTCTTTCCTTCCTTCCTTCCTTCTTTCCTTCCTTCCTTCCTTCCTTCGGCAGAACTGGGATGGATTCTTTCTCCCTTTCCTTTCCTTTCCTTTCCTTTCCTTTCCTTTCCTTTCCTTTCTTTTGAAGAACTGGAGATGGAACCCATCAGAGGCATTCTACCTCCAAGCTACACCCCCCACGCCTTATTTTTTTATTTTTTATTTTGAAACAGGGTCTCACTAAGTTGTGGAGGGCCTCGCTAAGTAGCTGAGGCTGGTCGTGAACCTGTGATCCTCCTGTCTCAGCCTCCCAAGTACTGGAATTACAAGTGTGCGCTACCATGCCCAGCATAATTGGTATTTCTGTGGCAGATTAAAAACAGCCACAAATTCTTTGCTAGTTCTCACACTGAGCCAAAGCCTAATTTCCCTCCCTTTAGTCTGGGATGACTTGTGTGACCTGCAGGACAAATAAAATGCAGGAGAAATGTCCCTCCGGGATTCCTAAGGCTAAGCCATAAGAAACGTTGCAGCTTTCATCCAAGCATGTTATAATACGCTCAGGAAGTTGTGAGCCACCTGCTAAATGTTAGACTACCATGAAACAGCCATGCTGGTGATTCTGTACGTAGGCTCCAGCTGATGTCCCAGCCTAGCCTACTTCTGGCCATCTCCACTAAAGTAGCATTTATGTGGGTGAAGTCATCTTGGACCATTTATATCTTATCAGCTGACTACCTCCAAGTAACCTCTCTATCAACACCACATGAACAAAGCCATACCCTGACTGAATTTCTAACACACAAAATCATGAGATACACAAAAATGTTTATTTTAAGCCACCCAAGTTCTTGGGGGTTGTTTGTTACTCAGCAACAAATAACCAGACCATTCAGCAACGCATTAAACTAGCAGCTAAGAAGTTTTCAAAGATGCATTTAACAAGTGCTCAAAAGTGGTAAGGTATACATAGAGTGATCCAAAGGGAATAAATCAAGAAATATGTTGAACCGGGCGTGGTGGTGCACGCTTGTAAACCCAGTACTTGGGAGGCTGAGACTGGAGGATCCAGGTTCACGGCCAGCCTCAGCTACTTAGTGAGGCCCTCCGCAACTTAGTGAGACCCGGTTTCAAAATAAGGAATAAAAAAATAGGACTGGGGGTGTAGCTCGGAGGTAGAATGCCCCTGGGTTCAATCCCAGTACCGCAAAAAAAAAAAAAAAAAAAGAAATATGTTTATTCTTATTCAGGATGGAAAGGCCAAGGGTATGGGAAAGCTACCGAAATAACCGAGTCATTGATGAATTGGACTTAGGAATGAGCATGAGAAAAAAATCTATAAATGATACCTAGCAAAATGAGCAAAGAAGGAGATCAAAACAAATCTACAACCTACAAGTCTTGGAGAAGGGTATAGAATACTGTGTTGTTTGTCTAATTGTACAGAAGAAAAAAGGAAAGCAGGAAATATGAGTGGCCACATAGGAAATGAACAGACAACAGGAATCCAAAGTTACGCAGAATGCACTTTAACTCGGCCTCAAGAAGAAATACCCTTCAAACAACATGAAATTGTGGCAAGAAGAGAGGTTGTTTTAAAATTATAATTCTGCCACTTACTAATTGAATGACTTTGGGCTCCTTTGAGGATTTCCTCAAAATACAGTGAGGATAAGAGCATCTAGCTCACATAGTTATTTTAAAGATTAGTGACATAAAGTATGTAAAATCAATGTAGAAGACTCTCAAAAAGTATTAACAGTTTTGAGATACATATTATATAGTAGAAAAAAGCATGTTTTAAAATATTAATACCAATACTATTAATAAATAGCATCACGTAGCCGGGCATGGTGGCGCACGTTTGTAATCCCAGTACTTGGGAGGCTGAGATCAGAGGATCCGGGTTTGCGGCCAGCCTCAGCTACTTAGGCCCTCCGTAACTTAGTGAGACCCTGTTTCCAAATAAAGAATAAAAACAAAAAATAGGGCTGGGGGTGTAACTCGGAGGTAGAATGCCCCTGGGTTCAATCCCCAGTACCACAAAAAAATAGATAAATAAATAAATAGCATCACATGCTGAGTACCTTCTATATGCCAGGCATTCTGCTAGATCACAGTATATAAATGTTAATCTTCACTAGATTCTTGCCAGATGGGTATTAACCTACCCAGTTTACATTTATGAAATACCTGGGTAAGTGGCCAAAATAACTGCTTACGAGCATTATGAAGTATTTTCCTTTTAAAAATATGGTTATTTTCTCTAAATAATATTAAGAACATGAGATATATAAAACTTCACTGAAAAAGATATGCATATAATGGATATAAGCAGTCAAAAAGGCCTTTGGTGGATGAAATATCAGAAAATAAAAGCAAAATGAAAACATTTGGGATAGGGATGGGCAAGGAAATCTTGAAGAGTATGAGATAAGTCTGAGGAAAAATCTATTTCATGTATTAGCTAGATGGGATTTTCTGTTATTGTTGACAATAATAGCAGCTAATGCCTGTGATGCATATTACCACCTACTTTACATTCATATCATCATTTCATTTTCATAGCAATCTGTCAAAGAAGATACTTCTACAAAAATCTGCTGAGTACCTACTATGTGCCAGACTTTGTGTCTACAACTATACATGACACAGCACAGTGTTCCTCACCTAATCAGCTTGCAGACTGTTGTAAGGAAACCTTTTCAAAGAGGTATTAGCCGGGCGTGGTGGCAAATGTTTGTAATCCAAATACTTGGGAGGCTGAGACAGGAGGATCACAGCTTTGCGGCCAGCCTCTGCTACTTAGTGAGACCCTGTTTCAAAATAAAGAATAAAAAATAGGGCTAGGGATGTAGCTCAGAGGTAGAATGCCCCTGGGTTCAATCCCCAGTACTCCCCCAAAATTAGGTCTTTTCCCTAAATCTGCACAGCTAATGAGGGACAACCAGGACAAGAATCCAAATCTTACCCTATACTTATTGCCTCATAAGAATTTAAAAAATAAAAAAGGCGCTTGGCTCCTGCACCAGACCCGGCTGTCACTGGCTCGCCTGCGGTGTGGGTACCTGCTCGCGGAGAATTTGACTGCGTGGGCAGGGAAAGTCCCAGAAAAATCGGAGGCACAGGTCTGCGGGGCCGAGTGTTGCGGTGGCGCACATGGTGGCGAGAATCCGGAGGAACAGGAGGCCACAAGAGTAGGCCCAGGAGTGATGGAGTCCAAAAGAGAAACAAGCAGTAAAAAAATCTCAAAGCGGAAAATTCTCAACAAGAACACGAAGGAGGGGCGCAACCTCTGCAGAATGAAGAGGAATCTTGCAATTTGGGAGGGGGTGAAGGCCAGAAGCCTGGAGGAAATGTCAGGCGGGGTGAGTTAGGTGCCTCGTCCCTAAATTTTCGATGGGCCATTCCTAATAGGCATGTTGATCACAATGAAGTGGGAGATGATGTAGACAGATTTGTAGGGCAGATGATGGAAATCAAGGGAAAGACTAAGGAGCAACAGATGAGGCATTACATGCGATTCCAAACCCCTGAACCTGACAATCATGACTTTTGCCTCATACCTTGAATCCTAAGGTTTGAGAAACCCTGAAGTTCATAATGTGGCCATTGCTCTACAAGCTTGTATTTCATGATTTAATTTTTCTGTAAAACTTTTGGTGTTTTTGCTTCCCAATTTTCTGATTGAATATTATTTTGTCTCAGTATTAAAGTTTCTTTCAGCATGGCATTTCACCTGTTTTAGAAAAAAAAGTCTTCTTTTCATAATTTGAAACCAATAAAGCGGTTTAAGAAGCACTCCATATTCCATGACCTTCCTCTTCCACACCAGTCCTTACTTTTTGTTAATAGTACCTTTCCTCTTCCAACTACCTGGATCCCAAATCTCAGCAGTCTTTGATGGTTCTTTTTCCTTGTTCTTAACCAATCATTAAATAACAACTGTACCCATAATTCAACATCTGATATTTTAAGAATGTATGCCCTAGTGTTATTCAAAGAATGTGAATCTACCATCTTTATAAAAACACTTTTGGTGGAGAAGGGCTTGTGAATGTAAGACCTCTGGCCCCCATCCTCCACGCCCACGAGTGGGGTTCCAGAATCTCCATTTTAATAAACCCCCCCGGGTAATTTTTTTTTTTTTTTTTTTTTTTTTGCGGTACTGGGGATTGAGCCCAGGGGCATTCTACCTCCGAGCTACACCCTCAGCCCTATTTTTAATTCTTTATTTTGAAACAGGGTCTCACTAAGTTGCAGAGGATCTCACTAAGTAGCGGAGGCTGGCCACAAACCTGCGATCCTCCTGTCTCAGCCTCCCAAGTACTGGGATTAGAAGCGTGCACCACCATGCCCAGCTCCCTCAGGTAATTTTGATGTGCTCCAAAGTCTAGTTGCCATTTGGTGCGTTTATATGTATCTGCATACATAAGTATACGCATATCATGTGTTACATCAAGTGTAAACAACAAAAACAGAATGAATATCTGATTTCGGTTGGAAAAACATTAAAAAGGAAAAGTTCAGCTCAGTGTGGTGGCGCACGCTTGTAATCCCAGTACTTGGGAGGCTGAGACCGGAGGATCCGGGTTTCCGGCCAGCCTCAGCTACTTAGTGAGGCCTCTGCAACTTAGTGAGACCCTGTTTCAAAATAAAGAATAAAAAATAGGGCTAGGGGTATAGCCCGGAGGTAGAATGTCCCTGGGTTCAATCCCCAGTACTGCAAAAAAAGGGAAAAGTTCAAGAAAAAAAATAAAAAATTTCATAATGCTTCTGAACTACAAAACTATATGAATTTATATACAATTTCACCACAAAGCATTTATTTATTTATTTATTTATTTATTTATTTATTTATTGTACCTAGAATTGAACCCAGGGGCATTCTACCTCCGAGCTATACCACCAGCCCTATTTTTTAAATTTTTTTTATTTGGAAACAGGGTTTTGCTATGTTGCTAAGGGTCTTGCCAAACTGCTGAGGCTGGCCTCAAACCTGTGATTCTCCTGTCTCAGCCTCTCACGTACTGGGCCGCCACGCCCAGTCACAAAACATTTTAAAAACACATTTATTACAAACTTATAAGTAATTATATTTAATGTTAATTCAATAATTCTATGCTAACTATAGTTATAGAATTTAAAAATTAAAAAATTTAGATATTAATTCACAAGAAAAACAGTTGTCCAAAATTAACAGCTATATTATGTGATCTAATTTGATTAATCACTTAAACATCATATTAAGAAATCAAAAACTCCTAAAGATGAAATAATAATAGACCTTTGTGGGGTGGAAATGTGAGTGGACAAGTAACAATGCCATCTATAGGACAATTAGTAGAATACAGACAACTAACATGGAACTTGCAACAATTCTTAACCACCTTCATTATGAATTTATTCAGAATGGAAATTAAATCATTAATAAAAAACCCTCAAAACTGGATCTTGTCCTACCCATTTATAAGACAAGAAATTTTTAGTTCTTATACAGTATTATACATGAGCTTTCTATAAATACTATTTTCACAACTTGGAAGTGTTAACACATTTAAGTCAATTAGTTGGTATCTAATACAGACCCTACACAAAAAGTCAAAACAGGTCAAGAATAATTTCTACAGCTACAGAAAAAGCTTCCTCTAGATATGAAATTTTAAAAGTGTTTATCAGAATATATATTAATAAGAGTATTTATTAGAATATATAAATATATTAATGTAAGTAAATACCTTAAAGTGTTTTCAAGGTCACAGAAAAAGAGAATGAACTTAAAGGTGAGATAATTTCTATAAAGAACCTTGATAAGTATTTTTAAATAAGAGCTTATTACCAACAGCATTCAAAGATCACCCTAGTTGCCATACCAAGAGATTTCAATACCCATAAGGCCCTCGACTTACTCATGAAAGGGAGAAAAATGTAAAATTTATTACCTCAGAGAATAACATCACTGTCCAACAGAAGCCAGCTTTGTTACCACAAATCTTTTCTTTAAAATGTATTTTTAACTTTGCTTACAGAGATATTACTGGGAAGTACCTAAAAGTACTTAAAGGTAGATAAAAGCAAATCAGTACTTCAAATCATTCACAAATGCAATGTCCTATCATCAGTCATACTTTAAAACTCCCTTTATCAAAACTAAGATAAGGAAAGATAAACCAGTTTTCCAAGGGTCTGCTTTTTGTCATTAATCCTCTCAACAAAAGTGCCATAAAAATGATCAAATATAGACATAATTGCATCTAATAAATTAGGTGATATGTGAATAAAACAAGTAAATGAACCTCATAAAGACTGTTAGCTGCCCAACTTAAAAAAAAATGAGTGAAGTGGGGAAATTAAATATAGGATTAAAAACCTGTGTGCTATGTAGTGATCCCAAATACCATAGTAGGAAAGCAAGAGTGATCCCAGAGAAATTAGTATCCAGTGTGCTTGATATTTCCCACATTTCATATTAGATTAAAAGTATAATATTTGAAGATGGCCAAAGGAAAACAGACCCCTAGTATTATTTTACACATAGCTGTTATGGACTCAAAAAATTTATTTCTAAGAAATATATTCCCATGAATCATGCTGCTCTAAAGATAGAACTGCATGTATCTCTATAGCTTATCTGTATCAATATAAATATTATCTAGGGAGATGTTGGGGGAGCAGAGAGGGACCTGGAGGGAAACACACAACACATGCTCTGTGCATGTGTTTCTGTCACTCTGAACCTCACTACGATGTATAATTACAATGCACCAAAAAATTGTTTTTTAAAATTAAAAAAAGAAATATGTTCCCAAACTGGGTAACCTCAAATAAACTTTTACCTATACTATGAATAGCATGGCTTTCTAATTCAAAAATCAAATTAATAGGTCTAGGGTAATAGACAAGAGTACAGAAATTACAATAAAAATCCAGTTTTTAAGAAATGGTTCAAAATCCAAGGTCATTATATAAAAAATAAGAAGGTGGGAAATGGGCAGTAATAGAAACTGGTAATATACTTCTTAAGAACCACACTGATGAAAAGGTACTTCAACAATAAAAAAATTAATCATTTCTTTTTTCCCTTTATTAATGAATTATAGCTTATCAAACATAACTAAAAGGCTTTTAAGCATCAATCAATTCTGTGTTTGTCACATTCACTTTGGAAAGCCAGCATTTTCATTAAAAAGCTTTAGCCGGGCGTTGTGGCGCACGCTTGTCATCCCAGTACTTGGGAGGCTGAGACCGGAGGATCTGGGTTCGAGTTCGCAGCCAGCCTCAGCTACTTAGTGAGGCCCTCTGCAACTTAGTGAGATCCTGTTTCAAAATAAAGAATGAAAAAAAAATAGGTCTAGGGGTGTAGCTCCGAGGTAGAATACCCCTGGGTTCAATCCCCAGTACTGCAAAAAAAAAAAAAAAAAACTTTATAAAATATAGGATTTGAATCTGTGGTAAACTAGTTCTATTTTACCTAACTGAAGGCAAACTAAAATAGTGGCTACTTTTTCTGAGAGCTACAAAATTGGGAAAAAAGTGACAGCATGGACTTATCTCAACAAGTTTCCAAATCCTAAATCATCACTTTGATTTTGAGTTGGCAAGAATATAACTTAAAGAAAAAAGAATCCTGAGTAGAGCAATGAATATTTGCATGGGATGGTAAGGAAGAAGGCAGGTACCACATTACAAGATGAAAGATCCAAGAGAAAAGAGTACTATTTATTTTGCTTTACTGTGACTATTATTAAGGAAAAATATGTCACCAGACTAAAAGTTTTATACATAATGTTTCTAGCGGTAATTTTGCTAGTTTTAAGGTTTTAGTCTAGATTTTTACATCATACCATTTTCAAAACAGTACTCAAATCAGAAGCAACTTGTACTCATGGAAATACCAGTAATGGATTTTTACAGGGGATGAAATTTTACTTTTCCAGGTATATATAATATGCTTTCTGTCCAGGAATAAAAATGTGATATAGGATGAGACTCTCTTTTGGTAGTTACACAATGATAGAAAGACATTTTAAAGAATGAGCTAAGAAGGTTAGAGTACTATGTATTATTCCATACTGATAAGAGATAAGATAATATGAAAGTTTTTTGAAGATAAGTAACCCTAACCCATGTTAAAATGTAATTTATAGGAAGGTCCTGAAAGACAAAATCAAACTAGCAAAAGCTAACTATAACAGCCAAAGCAGAGAACAAGAGTTAAGAAAGTGGCTACCAGAGCATATAGAGAAGAGGTTGAGGAGTTTCGATCTCTCTTTCTCAGAGTAAGTATGAGTTATGCATTTTTCAAAAATTGCTGACAATCTGCTGATAAAGGTTGTTTGTTAGTACTGGGATTGAACCTAGGGGGGCATTCTATCTCTGAACTACACCCCCATCCCTTTTTATTTTTTTATTTTGAAATAAGGTCTTGCTAAGTTACTGAGGATCTGGCTAAGTTGCTGAGGTTGGCCTTGAACCTATGATCCTCCTGCCTCAGCCTTTCAAGTACGGGGATTACAGGCATTCACAACCACACATGACTGATGAAATATTTTAAGATGAGAAAATAAGTTCAGGCAGTCTCTGGGAAAAAAGAAAGGGAGGGAGGAAGGGAGATGTAAGACCCCAGACACTGGTTAAAGATCCAGTTAAAGTAGGTAAGGTAGCCAAGCTATTGAGATAAGGTATGCAGTATGGTGGTGATTACAGCAACAGGCAACACTTTTCTTTGCTGGAAACAATTATGAAATGATTCCATTTTAAGTCTCTAGTGGCAAACAATATAATATCCCATGTCTACTTTTCAGAATAGATGAAAGTCTTATATAATTATCAGGAAACATTGTTTCTTGTTCTACATTAATACATTCTTATTAGCAAAAAGATTATCAGTCATTAAATTCTCAAATTCAACCTACTAAAACATTGAAGTATTAACTCTAAACTTATAGTCAAGTATCAGAAGTTGAGTCAACTATTTCCTTACAGCAACTGGCTCAATACTCCTTCCAAGTCTACTTGTATGATTTCACCACATCTGAGTATCATCAATGCACCAATATTTACTTGTTTTTCTTTAAAATGGCTATTTGTTGAAATGTTTAGGCAAGTTGAAAGGATCTAAATTCCAAGTTCAACTTATGCTTTGCTAGTTTTTGAAAACTTTCCATTTAGTGTTACTTGAGAAGCCTTTTCTTTTCTTCATCTATTTTATCCATGAAATCTGGGGTAAAATATGCAATAGTTGTATTTTTCTGATATCTTGTGTCCTCTTCCCCTTATATAAAATATTGCCTGGTGTAATAGTTAAAAAATGAGTGAGCACTTGTATCCTAGAAATGGCATTAACATCTAAAAGATAAAAGAAACTACAGTGAATTTTGAATGTCACAGTCCATCTTAAAACTCACAAGACAGCCAGGCGTGGTGGCGCATACCTGTAATCCTAGTACCTGGGAAGCTGAGACAGGAGGATAGCAGGTTCGAGAACAGCCTTACCAGGTAGTGAGACTCTCATCAACCTAGCAAGACCCTATTTCCATATAAGAAATAAAACTGTGCTGGGGGTATAACTTGAAGGTAGATGCCTCTGAGTTCACTCCTCAGTACCCCCCCAAAAAAAAAAACCTCACAAGATAAACTAGAATACCTGACAAGTTTAAAAGATAATTTTTTTTTTTTTTTGCAGGACTGGGGATTGAACCTAGGGGCATTCTACCCCCGAGCTACACCCCCAGCCCTAGTTTTTATTCTTTATTTTGAAACAGAGTCTCACTAAGTTGCGGAGGGCCTCACTAAGTAGCTGCGGCTGGCCGAGAACCCGGATCCTCCAGTCTCAGCCTCCCAAATACTGGGATTACAAGTGTGTGCCACCATGCCCGGCTTAAAAGATAATTTTAAAAGACACCCACTACAGTTCTATTAGATAAAAGTTCATTTATCTTACTGAGCCACTTGATATTGATGGCTACAGGCATCTGTTTGTATGGTACTATAAAAATTCTGCTAGGTGTGGTGGCGCACGCTACCACGTACTTGGGAGGCTGAGACCGGAGGATCTGGGTTCGCGGCCAGCCTCCGCTACTTAGTGAGACCTTCAGCAACTTAGTGAAACCCTGTTTCAAAATAAAGAATAAAAACTAGGGCTGGGGGTGTAGCCCGGAGGTAGAATATCCCTGGGTTCAATCCCTGGTACTGCAAAAAAAAAAAAACTCTATGTTATCAGAGGCTTTCATCATGCATATGGACTAACTTGCTATGTTAGAAAAAAAGCTCAAGATTCTTTGCTAATGTAAACAAAACATACTTCAAATCAAAATATCTTGTTTCCCAGTCATGCACTTGCCACACAAAATCCTTGGCTACAAAACTTGAAAGCTCCTTTTCTACTGAATAAGTACTTGAAGCTTCACCATGGGATGTGTTGAAAATCATTCTTTAGAAACAAGGATAAAATTAAGTTTACAGAAACACACAGTTAAACAAGAGTACTGAAGTACATATATGGAAGGGCTGTCTTTTATTCTGAAGTCTTTCCTGCCTAACCTTTAGTATTAAAATATCCTCTCTTTAATTAAAAGAAGTTTTAAGATGATAACATTTTTTAAATGTTTTTACTTAAAATTTAATTGGTTGGTAAGATTCACTTTGAAAATAAAATGCTCTAAAGATTGTGGGTACTCCTGTGCTTTTTTGTTTCTGTGAAACAACTGGTATTAAACACCTGGTGTTTCCAATGTCCCAAGTTTTCAATTCTCTCCTTTTCATTCTGTAGTTATGATATGGCTTTGGTGATTTCCCCCTCTAAAGGTATGGTTTTAGAACAAAACTCCCATCGGGATTACTGAGGCATAAAACACTGCTGAACCTGAGAACTTTATCTAATAAGGGCTTTTGGCCTACAATTTACCTAATTCAATAAAAGGAAGTATACTTGGTAGAAGGATCAAATCAATTGAGGAATCTAATTAAATTACTTTGTCTATAATAAATTTAGAACAAACATCCTAAAATTAAATATTCAAAATGATGTTTTCTATCATTTGGGGCTCCATTAAAATTTTAGTACTAGAAATTAATTTAGTGCCATATCTCAAGAGGTAATTATCTATGCAGATAACAAACTGTATGTAGGTTTAATAAAGCCATGCAGAATTCCAAATGTATTTTGGATAAATAACTATGAAGTAGAAAAGTTTGGGTATTTGTTTAGAAATACATCAGAATTTAAGCCAGACATGGTGGCACATGCTTATAATCCCAGTACTCGGGAGGCTGAGACTAGAGAATCCGGGTTCTCAGCCAGCCTCAGCTACTTAGTGAGGCCCTCCGCAACTTAGTGAGACCCTGTTTCAAAATAAAGAATAAAAAATAGGGCTGAGTGTAGCTCGGAGGTAGAATGCCCATGAGTTCAATCCCCAGTACTGCAAAAAAAAAGAAAGAAATATATCAGAATTTATACCTCTGAGAAATGCTTAACAACCTAAATGCATAAGAATAAAGGACTGATTATATATAGGGTTAATACAAAGGGTTGGTGAGCCCCACTCTGACAAAACACTACCTAATGCTATTTTTAATATAAATAACATATACTTTAAGGAGAAAAGCATCCTGAGGAAAATACCCCCCCCTTTGACACTGGCGATTGAACCCAGGGAATTCTACCTCCAAGCTATACCCCCAGCCCTTTTGAATTTTGAAACAGGGTCTCACTAAATTCCTGAGGCTGGCCTTGAACCTGCAATCCTCCTGTCTCAGCCTCCCAAATACTAGGATTATAGGTGTGTGCTATGGCACCCTGCTCCTTTTTAAAAGTCTCAAAAAATTTTAGGTTAGGTTAAAGTAGTATTTAAATGTAGCTATCATTAAAAGTTAAATAACAAAGCAAAATTTTAAAACTCCACAAACTCCAAATGATATACTCTAACTCTGGGCTAATTACTAATCTTCCCTTAAATTCATTTTGCATTTGCTACAGTTTTGTTTGTTTTTGTGGTACTGAGGATTAAGTCCAGGGGCATTCTTCTACTTCTCAGCTATAACCCCAGCCTTTTGCATTTTTTATTTTGAAACAGGGTCTCACTAAATTACTACATGATAGCCTTGAACCTGTGGTCCTCCTGTCTCAGTCTCTGCTACACGGTTTTGAAGGCAATAAATAAAAATGGGTTATGTAAGAAACAGTCAACATATAAGCAGTAAGCCACTCTCTGGCATAAAACTTTTGTGAAAACTTTATATTTTCATAAACAGAATTATGGTAGCAATAGCCATTATCCATAGACATAAAGAATCTACACAGTTTGAGATGAACTATAATATGGGACATCGCTCATCAAATATCCATGTGCTCCCCACATGTCCCAGACCCTTACTTAACAGCAGGGCCACGATACTTACTGTGGTTAATAGGCTGTGAGTAGAAGTGACCTGTCTGTCATCTCATGGCTGAAAAATTTAAGAGCCAAAGAAGACCCCGCAACCCTGTATTTCCCTGTGGTGGTCACTGTGGAGTCCTAATGCTGCAGATGTCCAGCTGTATATACTGTCAGAAACTCCATCAGTGTGGTTTCTTGAGTTGCTTGTAGAGCAGATTTATTTCCTAACACAACTGTTGGACAAGTAACGTAAGCAAGAATAAACCCTGGTTGTGTTAAGCCACTCACTGTATGGCTAACCTACCTTAATCTGACCGAAACAGGACTTATCAATAATAGATCACAATAATTCCGGTCTATTTACTTAGTAGGTCTGGCTGCAAAGAGAAGAACCCCATGATAAGCCAGCTGCTTTACAGTGAGTGCTGTTTTAATCTCCAATAATCAATGGAGAAATACAATCTTACTCAACCTTTAGTGTGCAGCCATATTGAAAAATGTATCAAGAAAAAGACATTTTTATAAAAATATATTTTTACATAAGAAACCCTTATAACGCGCTGGGCACAGTGATGCACGCATGTAATCCCAGTACTTGGGAGGCTGAGACAGGAGGATCACAGGTTCACAGCCAGCCTCAGCAACCTCATGAGGTCCTCCACAGCTTAGTGAGACCTTGTTTCAAAAAAATAATAAAATAGGAGCCAGGCGTGGGTGATAGCACATGCTTGCAATCCCAGTACTTGGGAGGCTGAGACAGGAGGATTGCAGGTTCGTGGCCAGCCTCAGCTACTTAGTGAGGCCCTCCACAACTTAGTGAGACCCTGTTTCCAAATAAGAAATAAAATCGGGCTGGGAGTGTAGCTCAGAGGTAGAATGCCCCTGGTTTAATCTCCAGTACTGCAAAATAAATAAATAAACGAATAAATAAAACAAAATAGGGCTGGGGGGTGTAGGTCAGAGGTAGAATGCCCCTGGGTTCAATCTCCAGTAACACACACACACACACACACACACACACACACCCTTATAATGCAAATTCAATTTGCTTTATCCCTTTCTCTTTATACATTTTACACATACACACTTTTTTATGTATGCTGAACCACTTGAGTTAGGTGCATTATGGACTTTACCTTAAGAAAAAAGATATTCTCCTATACAATGAATCATCACACTTATATTTAACAAAGATACTATGGAGTCCAGATTTAAATTTCCCCAATTGTCCCAATAATTTTGTTAAGGAATAATTCAGGTTCAATCAATCAAGGATCAGACTGTATTTGGCTGTCATAGTCTTTTTAGTCATTTGTCTTTTTAGTCTCCTTTAAAACAAACACACACACACACACACACACACACACACACACACACACACACGTTGAGGAACTGTTACAAAAAATCTATGTAGCCGGGCGTGGTGGCGCACGCTTGTAATCCCAGTACTTTGGGAGGTGGAGACCGGAGGATCCGGGTTCGCGGCCAGCCTCAGCTCTCTCTCTCTCTCTGTCTCTCTCTCTCTCTCTCTGAGGTGGAGACCGGAGGATCCGAGTTCGCGGCCAGCCTCAGCTCGCTCTCTCTCTCTCTCTCTCTCTCTCTCTGTCTCTCTCTCTCTCTCTTTCCTTAGTGTGGCCCTCCACAACTTCGTGAGACCCGGTTTCAAAATAAAGTATAAAAAATAGGGCCGGGGGCGTAGCGCAGAAGTAGAACGCCCCTGCGTTCAATCCCCGGTACCGCAAAAAAAAAAAAAAAAAATGTACATTGGGTGGTACTAGGGATTGAACCCAGGGGCATTCTACCTCCGACCTGCATTCCCAGTCCTACTTTTATTCTTTATTTTGAAACAGGGTCTCACTAAGTTGCAGAGGGCCTCATTAAGTAGCTGAGGCTGGCCACAAACCTGTGATCCTCCGGTCTCAGTCTCCCAAGTACTGGGATTACAAGCGTGCGCCAAAATGCATGGCTCAACCTATATTTTTAATCTTTCAAGACATTGACATTTTTGAAGCATGAGTATCAATTGTTTTTGCAGAGCGTTCCTCAATTTAGATTGCTTTTTTTCTCTCATTATTAGATTCAGGTAGAAAGAAAGGGTATAGTTTTTTTTAAATCATAGAACGTAAACCACAACAAATCTTGTGGACTACTGGGGATACCAGAGAAAGCAGTAAAGAAGGAAGTTTTAAAACTCTACAATTCATGCTTTCTAGGACAAACTCTACCGCTCCTACTTTGAACCTGCATGCTAATGCCTCTCAGTCTTGCCCTCTCCCTAAGCTGGAGACTTTTACAACCAATTGACTGCTGGACATCTCCAACTGGCTGTCTTACAGACAATTCAAATTTATTATGTTTAAAACTCACCTCAGCCACAAAAGTTATGCTATTCTCCCTTCTCCCATATTCCTTCTCTAATTTAAGTATCAGATCCTACTCAAGATATTCCCTCTGCCTTTACCCACACACCAAATAAGGCACCAAATTTATCTGTATTTCTTAAATCCATTCTTTTCTATCCTATTGTACTACCTCTGTTCTATGATCTTAGGATTTCTTCTTTCCTACTTTCTTGCAACAGCCTACACCTGGGTTCCCACCTTCCAGACTTATGATCTCTAGAGATAGTTTCTCCACTGCATCAGACTAATTTAAAAATAAATTTGAGCCAGGCATGGTGGAACACGCTTGTAATCCCAGTACTTGGGAGGCTGAGAACGGAGGATCCGGGTTCACAGCCAACCTCGGCTACTTAGTGAGGCCTTCTGCAACTTAGTGAGACCCTGTTTAAAAATAAAGAATAAAAATTAGGGCTACAAGTGTAGTTCAGAGGTAGAATGCACCTAGGTTCAATCTCCAGTGCCAAAAAAAAAATAAAATTAATTTTAAGGGACTCCCTCCCTTAAAATTCTTCAATGGTTTCCCTTCAAGTATTGAAAAATTCAAACTCTTCTCACTCCACACACATCTCCACACATTGGAAATTCATTAACTTTTTCCTAATAAGTTTTACAATTAACAATTTGATCAGAAAATAACTGCTGAGCCTTTACACAATATGCAACATGCTGATTAAGTACTATGAGATACAAGAAAAGTTAGACATGTATCCTGCTCTAGGAAGAGTTTCCAGTACAGAATATAGATTTTTTTTTGTAAAGGTACATATATAATTATAGTACAAGATAGGAAAGTACAGAGGTCATAAATAAGATCCAAGTAAATTCAGATGAGGGAGAAACTATTTCTGAATAGGAAAAGCTAGAAGGAAACCAGGGAAAACTTCCTAGAGGAGGTGGCAGCTGTCAGTCTTATGTTTGGAGGCTTGAGTGTGAAGAAGTAATCATAGTTATTGACAACCCACTTTCTTTTCCTTTTTCTCCTTTCCCTTCCCTCCTCTTCCCTTTCCCCTTTCCTTCTTTCTGACCAGGGATTGAACCCAGGGGCATTCTTTGTGTTTGTGTGGTACTGGGGATTGAAACCAGGGGCGTTCTATCTCCAAGCTATACTCCCAGTCCTATTTTTTATTTGGAAACAGATTCTTGCTAAGTTGCTGAGGGCCTCACAAAGTTGCTGAAGCTGGCCCCAAACCTGCAATCCTCCTATCTCAGTCTTCCAAGTACTGGGATTATAGGCATGCACCACCACACCTGGCAAACTCAGGGGCATTATACCACTGAGCTACACCCCCAACCCTTTTTATTTTTAGAAACAGGATTTGCTAAATTATCCTGTGCTGGCCTCAAACCTGCAATCCTCCAGTATTAGCCTCCCAAGTACTGGGATTATAGATGCCAATTCATTTTCTTTAAGCCAACTATCCTAAATTAATTTTCTGATCCTACCCACAAGGAATATGACACATTCCTTGAGTAACAATTGGTTATTAAAACCGATTCTCAAAGGGCGGAAGGTGAGTGAGTGAAATGCCAACTCAGAATCTGATGAGTGTCATTAAGAAAAAGTGCTCCAGATGCTGTACCCTTCCTGCAGTGTCCTCCTGTTCTCAAGGGAAAGCCTTACCAAGTAACCAATTTCTAGCAAAATTTCAAGATCCCCCCCCTTTTTTTTTGGTAATGAGGATTGAACCCAGGGGCATTCTATCTCCAAGCTACATCCCTAACCCTTTTTTATTTTTTCTTTTGAAACAGGATCTCACTAGGCTGCTGAGAGGCTCACTAAAGTTGCTAAAGTTGGTCTCCAACCTGCAATCCTCCTGTCTCTGCCTCCCAAGTACTGAGATTACAGGTGTGCACCACCACGCCCAGCTAAATGTTCCAGATTTCTGCAGTCTTCATACAATGCTAGTCTTGACACAGATCAAAATAATCTTCTTTCCTCTTAGTTCAGCCGAGAATTTCTCAAACCGATTTCTCAAACCGGAAGATAAAAGACATCAAAAGAATAAAATAAGCCAAAACTTAAAGATATTAGAAGAACAGACATGCTTATTCATTATAGAGTTCCCAACCTCAAAAACAATTTACCATGCATGCTCTTTCCATAAATATACCCATTCTAAATCTTGGCTACAACCTGTTTTTATAGTTTTGTTAACATTCTCCCTAGAAAAGAGTTGGGTCAGTGTACAAGCCTACTTAATAATTACTATATTTAGGGATAGATCACCAGTACTGAAACACAGTAGTATCAGCTCCTGCATGCCCCTTTTTCTTTACTTTCTTTCTCCACTACTAAAAACAGGTAAGATAAAAGATTATTTAATTGGGGCTGGTTCTATAGCTTAGTGGTAGAGCAATTGTCCAGCATGTCTGGGGCCCTGGGTTCAAACCCCAGCACTGCAAAAACAAAAACAACCCAGTTATTTCTTTGTGGAGTGAAGAGGTACAAATTGATAAAGCAACGTTTTTATTGGGGTATACTGTTTACAGCTGGAAACACATAAAACAAAACTTCTACAAGAACATTAATGTGGACTATCATATTCTTAGAAGACACTGTTCAGAATGGAAATGGAATGAGTTAACGCTGAAAAGGGGAGATGATTTTATAGGCTACTGTAATAATCAAAACATAAAGAAATAGCCAGATGTGGTGGCTCACGCTTGTAATCCCAGTACTTGGGAGGCTGAGATAGGAGGATCACAGGTTCACAACCAGCCTCAGCAACTTAGGCCCTCCGCAACTTAAGACACTGTCTCAAAATAAAATAATAAAATAGGGCTGTGGGTATAGCTCAGAGGTAGAAGCCCTTGAGTTCCATCACTAGTACCGAAAAAAAAAAGAAGAAAGAAAGAAATGAGGATATGAACTAAGGTAATGGCAATAAGAACAATAAAGGTACATAAGAAAGATGTACAGGTTGGATTCGACAAGTGAAGTGAAGACGACATGGGAGAAAAGGGAGAAACAGTCAAAACATGATAAAATTCTGAGCCTACAGTACCCTTGAAAAGATAGTTCTGCTTACTATCCCATTAGTTTACTAGATCTCTTCTTTCAAAATATTTTTGGGAAGAGATTCAAGATGTAGGCTTTTCCATTAAATGCAACTTGATAGTTGGAGGAAACTGTAAATGATGGAGGAACCAACTGTGTGCCAGAAAACAAAAAAAGTATTACTGTCCCTCTGTGCACCTTTGAAAGGCTTGGTTCTACTTATTTGCTTAAATAATATAAATAATCACTTTCCAGGCCTTACTTAACAAATATACATGCAGACACGTTTATTTCAAGACTGCAATCATACTAACAGTACTGTTCTAACTTTTTTCTTCTTTTATGATGTATTGTTTGTTAACAACTTATCCAGGATACAGAGTCCAACTTCCTTTAAAAACACAAATTTATACACTGGGCACAGTGGCATGTGCCTGTAGTCCCAGCTACCCAGGAGGCTGAAAGGGAAGATCACGTGAACCAGGGGTTTAAGACCAGCCTGGGCAACACAGCGAGACCCTGTCTCAGAAACAAGAAGAAAAAATAGATGTACAGTATTACCATGTTATTTAATCATTTCCCTATTTATGTCTACATAGGTAGGTGTTTTATTGTTGATTAGTTGGTGTTCTTTTTTAAATCTTTATTTTTGCTATTACTAATAAAAATACTGTAAATAAACATCCTAGCTCATGAATTCTTATGCCTTCCAAGATTTCTATAGGCTAGATTCCTAGAAATGGGATTAATGAGAAATAGGCATTGAAAATTTTTATTAAAATAGTACAAAATTATCATCTAAAACAAGTCCTTTTTCCTGAATTCCTAAATTATCAATTTTTGAATGAAATAAGACCCCAAATCCTTACATTTGTTTCTCTAATACACTGAACCCTAATCATTCATGTCCAGTGTAAAACTTCATACTGAACACTATGACAAGATATTAACCTATCTTGTCATCAAGAGATAATTGGCATTCTTCAAGAGACTAGATCAACTGTCAACAGAAGGTTGACAATTGGTGACTGGCTTGCCAACCCAAAGAAAACCTTTGGGGCATTTTTGGTACTCAGTACCTAAGGGGTCCAACTGGTAGTGAGTAGGCCACTAAATTAAAGAGTGATACAGCTACACTATTTTGGATGCAACTTTAGACACTGAAGAGAAAAAGAAACCGAAACAAGAAATTAGAGATTATTTTTAAATGCCTGATGTCCTTCAGGTACTTGTGAAATAGTATTTTTAATACCTTCCCATTTCTTTTTTTTTTGTGTGTGGTACTGGGGATTGAACCCAGGGGCATTCTACCTCTGAGCTATACCCCCAGCCCTATTTTTTAATTCTTTATTTTAAAACAGGGTCTCACTAAGTTGCAGAGGGCCTCACTAAGTAGCTGAGGCTAGCCGCGAACCCAGATCCTCGGGTCTCAGCCTCCCAAACACTGGCATTACAAGCATGTACCAACACACCCGGCATACCTTTCTATTTCTTAAAATCATAATTTCCTTGTGGTCCCGATTCTATGTTCCCTGTGCAGCTCCTGGACAATAACTGTACCACAAGAGGTAATATAAAAAAATTTTTGAATAATTAGTTGCCTTTGGGGTAATAGAAACGTTAAAAACAAATCACAATAAAGACTAGTTTCTGATTTAGGAAAATTCTATAGAAAATAACCTGAAGAAGGCTGAAACACAAAATCCTAAACATTCCTAATAAGAAAAAAATGTGTTTCATTCACTTAATAGTCAAAAGGCTATTAAATGTAAACTTAGACATTTTTTAAGTTGAAAAAAATTTTGCCAAAGAATTTTTAAGCAAATAGTAAAGCACTCTGTAATCTCATCTCTTTGCACCCAAATAAAAGCAATTTTTATTTCAAAAAACTGGCTTTCATCGTGTAGACATTTTTACATAGTGACAGTTGGAGTATGTGTAATACTTTTGTATTCTATTGTTGTTGTATTAAATATTTATGGATCTATCTTTGTGTTAGTCATACTGCCTTTCAGAAGGTTGCATAGTACCACCAGAAATGAATGAATAAATTGGTTTTGTTGTGCCTCAGCAGCCTTGGTAGTTAGCTCTAAAACACTTCTTTTCAGTAAAGGTAGGGACCTTGGGAGGCTGAGACAAGAGGATTTCAGGTTCAGGGACAGCCTCAGCAAGCAGTGAGACTCTTATCAACCTAGCAAGACCCTGTTTCCAAATAAATAAAATCAGGCTGGGGGTGTAGCTAGAAGGTAGAATGCTTCTGGTTTCAGTACCACCAAAAAAAAAAAAAAAGAAAGAAAAAAGAAAAGGTAGGTACCTATTCGGCTACATGTAAAATGTCTTACCACAGTTTTTAACTTTTTCAATTGTTCATTTACCATTTGTACTTTCACTTGTATGAGTTATCCTCTGTTCATCTTTCTACTGAAATCTTGATGATTTGCAGATGAACTGTCAAGTATTTATTTAGCTTAGTTATTATCTTCCAGATCTGTTCCTCAGAGGCATTTTGAGAAGACTAAGGCTTTTTACTTTTTATTGTAAAGACAATATATGTACAATGAAAATATTTTGGACTGAAGATAAAAGAAGAAAGTGCCTATAATTCCATGACCTTAATCTAACTACAGTGTTTTGACAGTTTCTTCCGGTCTTTTCTGAGAAAATGCATTTCAGTTTTAATGATATTATTCCCACAACATTTTGTTTTCTTAAGGTGGAGAATGCATATGATATAATGCTTCTTAAAGCTTTAACTTTAGTTCCTTTTAAAGCTTTAACTTTCACTTGGAGTTTAAACAAGCAAAATATAATTTTAATCTCTGGTAGCTACATAACTAATATTTTTCTCCTTTTGCAAGGATTTTCCATAATGAACACAGAGTATAGTTTTCTAGGAGTGTTGTGAGAAGTAAATGAGAAAAAGTGTATGAAACTCACCTAATAAAATATCTCAACAGATATAATACCAAGAATAAAATAATTCTTTTTGAATAACATGACAACTAAGTCTATCTAAGCAATTTAGCAGTTTAGAACCTTGCCAGAAGTATCACATCACCTTTGAGTTTGTTAGAAATGCAGGCTGTGAGATCTTATTCCAGATGTACTGATTCAGAATCTGCATTTAGCAAGATGCTGAGTGTGCATTTTAGAGCTGGACCCCCTCCCCTTTCTTTCTCACTCAGTAATGGGTATTGAACCCAGTGGTGTACTGCCTCCAACCTATACCCCCAGTACTTTTTATTTTCAAACAGGGTCTTGCTAAGTTGCTGAGGCTGGCCTTGAACCTGCAATCCTTCTGTCTCAGCCTCCCAGGTACTCGGATTACAGGCATGTGCCACTATGGTCAGCTAGAGCAGTGCTTTTTACATCTGCCTCCCTACTTGAATCATCTTGAAAAAGTAAACAAGTATAGTGGAATCATTAACAAAATCCTCATATACCAGTCATCACCTGTGCAAAAAAACATACCACAGAATTTTTAGCACTACATGAAGAATATAGCCAAACCTAAAGTTACACTAAAGAGTATATTTGGGGGCTGGAAAGAAAAAACTAATTCATATTTCTCACAGACCTATTTTCCCACATAAGACAGTGCTTAAAACAGCCATCCCCTCCAGAAACATAGAGACTAAAGTCCTAGAAAATACTAAAAATCTGGCACTCTTCAACTTGGTGCTATTTTCTTCAATACCCAGATTTAAAAGTCACTATTAGTTATATCTTCTACTGAAGACTTAGTGAAATAGATAACTAAACTTTGACAAAATACTCAGGTTGCAACAAAGTTAAGTAAATTGTTTTATTTGACCAAGGTAGGTAGTTAATTTAAAGGAAAACTATTGGGGAAGAGATTGTTTAACACATATCAAATTTTCACCTCTCTTGCTTCTGTAAATCAATAATCTTAAGCTAGTAACATAAGAAAAACAAAACTGTTCTGTTCAGAATTATGTTTATTTGCAGTGCTGGGGTCAAACCCATGGCTTCATACATGCTAGGCAAGCACTCTACCAATGAACTACACCCCCATCCCTAGAAGTCATTTTTAAAAGGCCACAGCATTAGTAGTTTCATAGAGAAAAATATATAAAATTTAAATATACATATAAATATAAAATTCTTAATAAGAAGACTAACAGAGGCGACACAATGATTTTAACAAGAGAGAAAATTATGTACTCAGCAATTAAGATTATACTTAACATAAAATACATTCTTGAGTCAGGTGTGGTGGCACATGCCTATAATTCTAGTACTCGGAAGGCTGAGACAGGAGGATCCCAGGTTTGCAGCCAGCTCAGCAACTTAGCTAGACTCTCAGCAACTTAGTGAGAACTTGTTTCAAAATAAAAAATAAAATAGGGCCGGGCATGGTGGCGCACGCTTGTAATCCCAGTACTTTGGGAGGCGCAGATGGGAGGATCTGGGTTCGCGGCCAGTCCTCAGCCCTCTCTCTCTCTCTCTCTCTCTCTACTTGGTGAGGCCCTCCGCAACTTCATGAGACCCGGTTTCAAAATAAAGTATAAAAAAATAGGGCCGGGGGTGTAGTGCGGAGGTAGAACGCCCCTGGGTTCAATCCCCGGTACCACAAAAAAAATAAATAAAATAAATAAAATAGGGTTGGGGGTATATAGTTCAGAAGTAGAATGTTCCCGGGTTCAATCCCCAGTATCACACACACACACACACAAATTCTTAAGATTAGTCTTAAAAAAAGGAGTCCTAAACTAATTACAATATTATTAGTATCATTTTCACTGATTTTGTTTTGGAAGGTCTAATAATACAGAATTCCTTTATATATTTTATGTATATTTATTACATATTATGTACTATATATTACATATTAGATGTTATGAAAATAATTATATATTTCACTTGCAGCAACAGATTCATAGCAGAGTTTATTTTAGGACTGCTCTCTTCCACTGATTTACTGATGAGGATATATTAATGTTTTAAACACTGCAGCTTGAAAATACATTTTTTGTATGTGGTAAGTTGTATTTGTTTTTCCTTTCCCTTTAACTCATACTTTTTAGAAACTTCTCAGATAAATTTTAGAAACATTATTTCAACTTTCCCCAACATCTCATTGAATTTTTTTTTTTTTTTTTTTTTGCTAAACCAAGCCGGGAGTGTTGGCACACACTTGTAATCCTAGTACTTGGGAGGCTGAGACAGGAGGATCGCAAGGTTCAAGGCCAGCCTTAGCAATTTAGCGAGGCCTTCTGCAACTTAGTGAGACCCTGTTTCAAAATAAAAACATAGGACTGGGGGTGTAGCTCAGAGGTAGAATGCCCCTGGGTTCAATCTCCAGTACCACAAAAAAAAAAAGAAAAAAGAAAAATTAAACGATTAAGTAATTTAGAAATAGGCATCTTTAGAATATTTTTCTCTATTTGTCTTTCTCAAAGTTTTGATATTTTGTTTATATCTCACAAACATTTCTAATTCAGACTGATTCAGGATGGTGAAAAGAATAGGGGAAACACCCATTCCCACATGAGAATCTAAATATTCTAACTAGATATTCCATATTCAAATTCAATTCTAACCTTATAAGGAAATTGCAGGCATCTCTGCTCTGTTCACCTCCCATAATTAAGTCCTGTATCTTCAAGCAAAAATCTCCATTAGTGGATCTCCCTCAAATAGGAAGAGACTTCTACATCAGAAGATGAACAGAAATGAGAAATATGTAGCAAGAGTTGAACTGATCCTATGGACACACACACAGCTGTAATACTGTCTCTTAATAGTTAAATTATTCAAATTCATTCTTTTCCAACTAACTCCTGACAAACTATACATTTCTGTTCTTGACTAATAATTTTTGACCAATTTACCCTCTATGCATTAAAAGTATGTAAATGATTCAACCTGCTCCCTGAGCTTCTTTTGGTTAATTTTTTCCCCTTTGGCAACACTGAAATCCTCATACTAATCCCATAGGACACTGTGGTAGGCAGTCTCTAAAATGGCCCCCTATGCTGCCACCTTCCTGTTATTCAAGGCCTACTATAATCCTTTCTTTGTGTGTGTGTGTGGGGGGGGGGGATACTGGGGATTGAATTTAATGGTATCCTACCTCTGAGCTACACCTTCAGCCCAATTTTAATTTTTTACTTTGAAACAGCGTGTCTCACTAAGTTGCTGAGGTTCTTGCTAAGTTGCTGAGGCTGGCCTCAAACCTGTTGATTGATTCTCCTGTCCCAGCCTCCCAAGTACTGGAATTACAGGCAGGTGTCACTACACCTGGCTCAATCTCCTCCCTTTAAGTGTGCACTGGTGCTTTTACCAAACAAAACACCAAAAGTTATGGCATGTCACTTCTGAAATTAGGTTACAAAGAGTCTGGCTTCTGCCATACAGCCATTTCTAACTCTATGGGAAGTCAAATGCCATGTTGTGGCTTCTCTAAGATGAGGCTCCACTGGCAAGGAGCGTGGACATTCAGCCAAAAACCAGATGCAACCTAGGGCCCACCAAAGCAAAGTAAGGTTGCAAGCACATTCTCTGCAAGCCAATCGGTGCTAACTGCAGACCCCATTGTCACCCTGACTGTAGGAAAACTGTAGCCCTATAAGACATCCTGAGTAAGAGAGCACCCAGTTAAGCTGCACCCAGATTCCTGGCACAGAGGAATTATGAGACAATAAATGTTTATTGCTTTAAGCTGTAATTTGTTATACAGCAACAGATAATACAAGTTTTTTAAGTCTTTAAGAATCAATCTATAGTATATTATATTATTTAATAAGCCTTTTGCAAAAGCTAGCATATAACCTTATCTTATTTACAAGCATTTCTATCCATATTATCTTGACTGAACCTCATAAACAATCCTAATAGCCGGGGTGTGGTGGCGCACACTTGTAATCCCGGTACTTGGGAGGCTGAGACAGAAGATCCGGGTTCGCGGCCAGCCTCAGCTACTTAGTGAGGCCCTCCGTAACTTAGTGAGACCCTGTTTCAAAATAAAGAAAAAAAATAGGGCTGGGGATGTAGCTCGGAGGTAAAATGCCCCTGGGTTCAATCCCCAGTACTGAAAAAAAAATAAATAATCCTAAGCAGTATGTGGTACATGTAAGAATATAATTCTTACACCCTGTATTTAAGGATTCTAAAATTCAATCTAATATACTCCCCTTTTTACACTCAAATTCTTAAAAACCTACTTGTTTCTAGATATCTGACTTATTAATAATCACATCTTTCAGTGCGTTAGGTTTCTTTCTTCCCTTCTTAAATTTTTCCCTCAAGGATGTCTGTCAGAAAACTTCTTTTAAAATGCTGGTAGTAGCCAGGCGTGGTGGCGCACGCTTGTAATCCCAGTACTTGGGAGGCTGAGACCGGAGGATCCGGTTCTCGGCCAGTCTCAGCTACTTAGTGAGATCCTCTGCAACTTAGTGAGACCCTGTTTCAAAATAAAGAATAAAAAAATAGGGCTGGAGGTGTAGCTCAGAGGTAGAATGCCCCTGGGTTCAATCCCCAGCACCGCAAAAAAAAAAAAAAAATTAATATTTCTGAAAGAAAGTAGTTTACAGGAATGACTTTTAATAAACTAAAGAATAGCCTAAAATCACAATACCAATGAGAGTAATTCAAAGAAGACATTTAAATAAATACCTTACCATTTATCTACAAGTAACCTATTTTTAGTTCATTTATATGAATTATTCAGCCTAAATATGTAGTGAGCACCTACTGAGTGCCAGAAGTCATACTTAATTAGCAAGTACAAAAGATAAAGTCTACCATTGTCTCCCTCCCTGACCTGTGAAAGATTCTGAGGGTAGAGGAAGAAGGTAACTACAATACAGTAAGTATTATAAATAAGGGTTTAAAGCTAGAGGGAGGGAGGGAGGAAGGATGGATGGAAAAGAGAATGACAAATCCTACTTAAAGGAGACAAGGAAGGCATTACAGAAAAGATGGACTTATGTTGGAACTTAAAAAATGAATAGGAACTTGCTAGGTTTTCTGCCAAAGGCAGGGAAAATGATGCTCCAAGGCAAAGAAAAAAAAATCATGCAATGCAAAGGAAATTAGTATGGATTCCTTCCAGAAGACTTAAAACTAAGGTAATAAATCAGCTTTGTGCAACCTCAGTTATTCATTTAAAAAAAGAAAACCCACCCAAGGATATGCCTGTCACTGAGCTAGGTACCAGAAATAAAAGCAATAAGCATGATATTAATTAAGTTCCTGACCTCAAGGAACTTAGAGTCTTATAGAAATTAGAAGGAACAAGGCCGGGTGTGGTGGCGCACGCTTAATTCAAGTACTTTGGGAGGCGGAGACCGGAGGATCTGGGTTCGCGGCCAGCCTCAGCTCTCTCTCTCTCTCTACTTAGTGAGGCCCTCCGCAACTTCGGGAGACCCGGTTTCAAAATAAAGTATAAAAAATAGGGCCAGGGGTGTAGCGCGGAGGTAGAACGCCTCTGGGTTCAATCCCCGGTATCGCAAAAAAAAAAAAAAAAAAGGAACACACATTCATTGTTAATTATGCTGACTTTGAATCGCTTGTGGGACTTCTCTCTCTCATCTCTTGGGTGAGTCACAGTCTTCGTAAGCATTAGTTTCTAAATTGTAAAGTGGAGATAATATTATACCTATACCTCAAAGGATAGCAATGAGGACTAAATAATCCAAGCTAAATATTGAAACCAGTGATTTCTTGATAAATATAACCATTACTGCTATTACTATTATCATCATCATTGCTAAGAATGAGATAATTGAAGATTTTAGTGAAAACTTTTTTGGTTTTCAAGTCATAAAGGTACAGAAAGGACTCTTCTGTTTACCTCCTTCTGGATTCTGTATACAATGTACAAGTAATAACAAAGTAACTATCAACTAAGGCATTAAGTACTCCTACTTTGACATACAGGATACTGTATGTCAAACAGGATACTGTCAGGATACTGACAAACAGGATACTGAAAACAAGATCTGATCCATCAGCAGGCAGTTTCTAATGATACAATCTAGGGTTAATTTTATTTAATATGTATACTTTTTATTTAATATTTGTACTAAATAAGACAAAAAGGTTAATTCACTTTGGAGTTAAAATACAAAAAACAAGAAAAATAAGAAGCTGATTTACACCAGGAGGGATATTTCAAAGGGCATAAAGAATGAGACTTGTAGTTACTGATGAAATAAGAGAAAAAATACTTTGCCTGAAATAAAAAAGTAAATAATCATAAAAAGGGTGATTGAGGTTTAAAATAGAAAAAAAGTTCACAAAATCAAGAGTTAAACAAGTCTCTTAACACAAGATTTAGAAATCAATGCTCTGGAGATAGTCCATAATCAGTTACTTCAAACCTATTTAAGCCGGGCATGGTGGCGCATGCTTGTAATCCCAGTACTTGGGAGGCTGAGACAGGAGGATCGCAGGTTTGCAGCCAGCCTCAGCTACTTTAGTGAGGCCCTCTGCAACTTGGTGAGACCCTGTTTCAAAATAAAGAATAAAAAATAGGACTGGGGGTGTAGTTCAGAGGTAGAATGCTGCTGGGTTCAATCCCCATTACCGCAAAAATAAATAAAATATTTGAAGTTCACTTTTATTAGAGTAACACAACACTCAAAGTTTTGGACGACTTCCTTTCCTTCTATGAAATCCTACTGTTCAAAAACTCAACAAAGTTCAATGGTTTGTACCAAGTATGAGATTCCCAAAGAAAGATATGACACAAAAATTCCCAAAGAAAGGTATAGCATAAAGAAAGCAAACTATAAAACTTTCATAGAGACTTAATAAAAAATAAATAAATATTAATTCTTAGGTACTTATAAGGCAATTATATCAGTTATTTTTTATGCAGGAAAGATTTAATGTGAAACAGAAGTCTTCAATATGAAGCTATAAGGCATCCCCTGAAACTAAAAGGGCACTCCTAGTACTTTTACTGAGTTTGTTTGTTTTGATGCAAAGTCTGACTGAGTTTCAAGAACCCACTTCCCAAAGTGAAGACAAAGGAAATTTCTGGGCCCGGCATGGTGGCGCACGCTTGTAATCCCAGTACTTTGGGAGGCAGAGACCGGAGGATCCGGGTTCGCGGCCAGCCTCACCTCTCTCGCTCTCTCTCTCTCCCTGTCTCTCTCTCTCTCTCTCTCTCTACTTAGTGAGGCCCTCCGCAACTTCGTGAGACCCGGTTTCAAAATAAAGTATAAAAAATAGGGCCGGGGGCGTAGCGCGGAAAAAAGAAAGGAAATTTCTGAAATCACAACTAAGAACTAAGTAATACAAGATTTTTAAAACAGGCAAATCCTACATCTGATTTCAAAAACCAAAGAGTTGAGAATTCTCTGAAGTAAAATTAAAACCCAGTTTTAAAAATCTGCTTTAATTCTTACTTAATATGGCCAGGCGCAGTGGCACACACCTGTAATCCTGGTATTTGGGAAGCTGAGACAGAGGATCACAGTTTCAAAACCAGTATGTGGTAAATTAGTGAGACCCTATTTCAAAATAAAAAGGGCTGGAAATGTAGCTCAGTGGTAGAACTCCCCTGGGTTCAATCTCCAGTACCACAAAAACAAAACAAAACAGTAACAACAAAAACTTAATATGGTTTAGAGATCCAAGGAATAATATGTTTCATATAATTAACCTGAGTTTAAGCTCCTTAAAAATAGTGGAGAAACAGTATAGTATAGCAATTAAGACTAAGTTTTAGAATCAGAAAAACTTAGGTTCAAATTCTCCTTCCTCCTGTTTCAAGCTGTGTAACCTTAAGCCAATTACATAACTTCCTAAACATCAATTTCCTCATCAGTGAAACGAAAATATCTACCTCAGGTTTTTTTTTTAAAGAATATTAAATATAACAATGAATAACATATAGAAAGCACTTGATAAAGGTTTATTTAAAGGAAAAAGGGCAGGAACTATCCAATCAATCTCTGTATCACAACAGTTAAAGATCAGTGTTTGTAAAAACAAAGTTACTGAGAGTGAAAACTGACAATTACTAAACACAGGCATGTTTGGGGCACTTTATGTATCTCATTGTATTTAATCCTTGTTGATCAAAAGAACACAGAAGCTAACAAGAACTTTACTCATTTTCCTAACTGCTAGTGAGATTGGGCTTTTTTATATTTTATGTGCCATTTTAGGTATTTACTTATTACTGCAACATTTAAGATGCTTTACTACAGATAATGCACATTGCTTTAAGTACTGGATCACAATATTCAATTTTTGATTCTATGCTACAGCCAGATAATACTAAATGAAGGTGTTAACATAATTTAGTAGCTATGTTTTTTTGAGCTGTCTAATCTTACTTTTCATATGTGCACAAGTTTGTTCAAGTCACAAATGAGGATTGGGCAAATGGGAAAATTCTATCTTGTAACTACTGTTGGCATGTAGTATTTGAAAGGCTGAGGAAGGGCAGAATGAATCAAATTGAAGACCAAACATAAACTGTTCCTAGGAAAAAACAAGAGTATGGATTAGAATATTTGGGTTCAACCAAATACAGGTTACAGGATACAAGACCAATATACAAAACCAACTGTACTTCCATATACTAGCAATGAATAATCTGGAAATGAAATTAAGAAAATAATTCTATTTACAACAGAATCCAAAAGAACAGAATGCTTAGGAACAAATTTGACAAAAAGGCAACACTTGTACACTAAAAACCGAAACAAAACAATGTTGAAAGAAATTAAGGCTATCCCATGCTGATGGATTAGAGAACTTAATATTGTTATGATGGCAATATTCTCCAAATTGATCTACAGATCCAACACAATTCCTATCAAAATCAGAGCTATTTTGTAAAAATTGATCCTAAAATTCATATGAAAAATGAAAGACATCAGAATAGCCAAAACAATCTTGAAAAAGAATTAAGTTGGAGGACTCACACTTCCCATTTTCAAACCTTTCTACAAAGCTACAGTTATCAAGATAATGTAGTAATGGTGTAAGGATAAGACACATAGATCAATGGAAAAAAAATAGAGTCCAGAAATAAACTATTAAATATATGTTAAAATGATTTCTGACAAGGGTGACAAGATTATTCAATGGGTAAGAATAATCTTTTCAACAAATGGTGACAGACTGAATTGGCACATGGAGAAGAATGAAGTTGAATCCCTACCTCACACTCTACTTGGAACTCAAAATGGACCAGAGACTTAAAGGTAAGAGTTAGAACTAAACACAGGGATAATTCTTCATGTCTTAGATTATGCAGTGTTTTCTTAAATATGGCATCCAAAACACAAACTACTAAAGAAAAAAAAATAAAGAGAACCCCTAAAACAGGAGAGAATATTTGCAAATCACTTATCTGACAAGGGACTTGTATCCAAAATATATAAAACCTTATATTTCAATGATAAAATACCAGACAACCCAATTTAAAAATGGGCAAAATCAGATAACATGTATTTGCAGAGATGTGGAGAAAATGGAACCCTCATACATAGCTGTCAGGAATGTAAAACAATGTAAACCTTCAGAAAACTGGTAATTCCTCAAAGAATTAAACACAGTCGCCATATGAACTAGAAATTCCACTTCTATATACGTACGCAGGAGAACTGAAGACATATATCCACACAGAAACTTGCACATGGATTTTTATGGCAGCATTATTCATAATAACCAGAAGTTGAAAACAATCCAAATGTCCATCAACTGATAAAAGTGTAAGTAAAATGTGGTATCCCCATACAATGGACTATTATTCAGCCATAAAAAGGAATGCAGTACTGATACATTCTAAAATATGGATGACCAAGTAAAAAAAGCCAGACACAAAAGTCCACATTGTATGATTCTACTAATATGAATAAGAAAATCCATAGCAACAGAAAGTAGATTGGTGGTTGCCAAGGACTGGGAGAACAGGGAGTGCTAGCTAATGGATATAGGGTTTCTTTTCAGGTGATGGAAGTGCTCTGGAACTAGACAGTGATGAGCAGTCAGTATACAATCTGTAAATATAGTAGTCCCCCTTTAAACTGCAGTCTGAAAATATTAAATGAAAAAAGCTATAAATATATAATTCATACATTTAAAATTATGTGCTGCCTTGAGAAGCATGTGCCATATTGCCTGTCCCAAAGGATACCACTCTGATCCCACCCTGTTCCACCAAGGATGTGAACCATTCCTTTGTCATGCATCCATGCTGTCTGTATATGTGACCTACCCATTAGACACTTAGGAGCTGTCTAGGTTATCAGATTGACTGTCAAGGTATTGCAGTGCTTTTGTTTAAGTAACCCTTATTTTACTTAATAATGGCCCCAAAGCACAAGAGTAATGATGCTGACAATCCAGGTATGCCGAAAAGTCACCATAAAGTGCTTCTCCCCCCGCCTTTTCTTTCTTTTTGTTTGTTTTTGGTTTTTTGTATGTGTGTGGTACTAGGATTGAACTCAGGGGCATTCTACCTCTGAGCTACACCCCTGGCCCTTTTTATTTTGAAACAGGGTCTTGCTAAGTTACTATGTGCTTGCCTTGAACTATGATTCTCCTGTCTCAGCCTCCTAAGATCTGGAATTACAAGTGCACACCACTACACCCAGCCTAACTTGCTTCCTTTAAGTATCATCTCATTATCATCACAAGAGTGAGAGCCAGGGGTGACAGTATAAACCTGTAATCCCAGTACTTGGGAGGCTGACAGGAGGATCACAGATATGAGGCCAGCCTCAGCAACTTAGCGAGACCCTATGTGAAAAATAAAAATTAAAAAGGCTTGGGTACGTGTAGCTCAAAGGAAGAATGCCTTTGGGTTCAATCCAAAGGAGGAGAAAGAAAAGTGAGCACAGCGGAATCAACATATCTTGAAAGAGAGACCACATTCACCTAACTTTTATTACAATATACTGTTATAATTGTTCTATTTTATTATTGTTAATCTCTTACTATTCCTAATTGTAAATTAAACTTTGTATGTATATTATATACATGAAAAACAAAGTATACATATATATATAGTTCAGTACTATCTACGGTTTCAGGCATTTATTAGGGCTCTTGGAACAAGACAACTACTGTATATGAAAAGCTATTGAATTATATACTTTAAAAGAGTAAATTTTATGGTTTGTGAGAATGTAAGATATTTTCCAAATCTCTTCCAACTAGTTCAGATGAGCGATAAAAATTAGCAAATACTTGCTAAGTGTGTGCTCCAAGATAATTATTTACCAAGCATCACAGGCCTACCTTGCCTTCAAAGTTTATACTCTGATTGAGAAAATAAGGCAAATAAGGTGAAAATAAAATAAGTTAGGACGCCGGGCGTGGTGGTGCACGCTTGTAATCCCAGTACTATGGGAGGCAGAGACCGGAGGATCCGGGTTCGCAGCCAGCCTCAGCTCACACTCACTCTCTCTCTCTCTCTCTCTCTCCCTGTCTCTTTCTCTCTCTCACTCTCTCTCTACTTAGTGAGGCCCTCTGCAACTTCGTGAGACCTGGTTTCAAAATAAAGTATAAAAAATAGGGCTGGGGGTGTAGCGCGGGGGTAGAACGCCCCTGGGTTCAATCCCCGGTACCGCAAAAAAAAAAAAAGTTAGGGGCAGTTGTGCATACCTATAATCTCAGTAACTAAGGAAGCTGAGGAAGGAGGATCACAAGTTTGAGGCCAGCATTTGCAACTCAGCAAGACCCTGTCTCAAAATAAAAAATAAAAAGGGCCGGGGTACCTCAGTGGTAGAGCACCACTGGATTCAATCCCCAGTACTACAAAACAAACAAATAAACCTTAGCTTGATACACAGTAAGAAAATGTGAAAAGTCAACACACAACTTACATAACTAGAAGATGAAAAGATCACATGAATTGGGGCAAAAGAAAAAGGGGAAAGATCTGAAAAAAAAAAAAAAGAAACATAGGTGATTCTGATATGCCGCCTCCCCCAGCAAAACAAAATAAAAACCCTAAGATCACGATAGGTTGGACTTGGACAGATAGAGAAAAATAGAGGTAAATGCTTTGATTAAAAGATGTGAGGTGGGAAAATACAAAATGAGGTATCAAATGTAGTGGATACATTTAACATATTTGGGTATTTGTATATGTATGTATATTGAAAGTATAATACAGTATAGTACAATACCTTTGGAGGCATAATTATCTTTAAATAATAGACATGAGTTAATTCAAGCTTCTCATCTAAGTAGTTATTACTTAGGATACCTGATCTGGAGTATATGGTTAAGTCGTATTAATGGAGGAGTACTTATTATATTTCAATACCAGAGGAACTTACACTTATTTGGTTACTTTTTCTTTGCTTCTTATCAAATAATCCATTAGAAACATCACAAATTATCAGATTTCCATTTGGAAATACATTCAACAATGATATATTTTTCCTAAAATCACATTTAGAGCCAGGTGTGGTGACACACGCCTGTAATCCCAGTACTTGGGAGACTGAGACAGGAGGATCGCAGGTTTGAAATAAGAAATAAAACTGGTCTGGAGATGTAGACTGCCTCTGGGTTCAATCCCCAGGATCAAAAAAAAAAAAAATCACATTTAGAAACTTAGCCATCAACTAATAAAAATAACAAATATTTGCTGAGGACATACTCTAAGTGTCCAACATGGCTCTAGCATTTATGTAACTTTTAAGTAGTGCATATCTGACATACAAGATGCAATTTGACTTTAAAGTATACTTTTAAAATACAAGGTACCTTTAGGAATAGGTCAGTCAGTATACCATTTCTGATTTTATTCTATGTACTGCTGCTAATTTGTTTTTTGGTTTATTTTCTTTGCTGTAATTTTTTCACGTTTCCCCCAAATTCATTTACAGTATCAGCTACCTTAACTTTCTTCAATTCTATGTCCTCTCTAGTATCCAGCAATTTCCCCTCTACTTTTAAGAACTGAATACAACTCTCCATTCTATCACTATTGTTAATTCTAAATCACTGATTCTGCTCACATGATTCCTTATTCTTTTATACCTTGCAGATGATATTTGAATAGAATAGAATAAATACAGGTATCTTTTAGTTAGTAATGTAAAATTCAGTAGGAAAGTTGGGGGGGGGGTCCTGGCATCAAATGCATAGTATTCACTGCTGATTACATGGCTGTTATTCAATTAATTTTTGTTGAATGATTGAAAAGTTTAAGGAAACAACTGAGGAGAAACTTAATCTTGCATGTCCAGAAATTTTCCTTAGGTGATTCTGATGTACCACTTCTCCAGCCAAAAAGAAAAAAGAAAAAAAGAAACAAAGTAGATTTGCTTAAATATACTTAGATCCTAGGAAAGTACTAATTTTCTTTTCTTTTGTTGTACTCGGGATGGAACCCAGGGGCCTTCTACCTCTGGGCTATATCCCCAGCCCTATTTTATTTTTTATTTGGAAACAGGGTCTTGCTAAGTTGCTGAGAGCCTCGCTAAGTTGCTGAGGCTGACTTCGAACCTACGATTCTCCTATTTCAGCCTCCCAAGTACTGGGATTACAATAGGCATGCACCACCACGCCTGGCTCTAATTTTAATTTTGACAGTATGTCACCTGGTCAGTTATTTTTGATAAATCAGTTTGCTTTATAACTATTCCTGCTTTAACACTTCTGAAAAGCTACTGCCATGTTTATTTATTTTTAAAACATAACTTTAATTAAAATTGTAAAGAGAATCCCCTCATGAACAAAGTAACATAGTTCTCACTACACTATCTCATTATATATACTGTTTAGTATAAAACTAACTGAAGAAACAGTCTTGAGATTAGGCAGGAAGGCCTAATACAACTTTGTGTGCAACAGAAAATAGTTCTGTTTGTTATTGTTATTCTAAGTTCATAGTGATATACACAATATACTGAAAAACTAAGCATTAGGAAAACATGGTACTATTATTTTTGGTAATAAAAAACCCACACATATAGAACCTACACCATACTTACTACTTTTAATCCCGATTTAAGACTAAAAAGATCTACTAAATCAGCCTTGAAAGTAATTTTCCAATAACCATTAGTATCTACAATTTGGCCAAGCCACTACATTTTTCAATATCCATTCCCTCCAAAATGTATAAAGCGATACAGGTTTTGGTAGACTATATTTTTATTCACAGGCAGCCAAAAATAATTTAACTTATATTGCATCCTCCAATGGTCACAGTTATGAAACCTGGAAATCAAGGAGACATCTTCTGACCTCTTTTATTCTCCATTGACCAATCTACCTACATATAATCAATAAACTCTAACCAGGCCAACTCCTTAGTATTTGTTATCGGTTTCCTTCTCTACATTCTCTCTCTTGTGTGTGGGAGGGTACTAGGGATTGAAAGGCATTCTATACCCACCGCCCTTTTTATTTTTAGTTTGAAACAGGGCCTCATTAAGTTGCTGAGAGTCTCGCTAAATTGCTGAGACTGGTCTCAAGTCTGTGATCCTCCTGTCTCAGCCTCCCAAGTACTGGGATTACAGGTCTGTACCACTGTGCCTGGCCATTCTCATCTTTACTGAGCACCTAATCAACTCCCACTGGAATCCTTACCATTACCATTCTCTTCTTTTCTGACCTCTATGCAATGTTTAAAAAATACAAAATATACTTCATTACTAGTTTCATGATTCCCCATTGTCTTTAAAATAAAGAATTCATGGCAAAGTATAGGTATTCGTTCATAATTGGTACCCTGCCCCTTTCTGTAGCTTCAAATTTCTTTGGCATTCCCCTTTTCATGCCTATCCTCTAGTAATAATCCAAGCCATTTACAATTTCCAAATCAAACTGTTGCCCCAGGTTCCCAGGCTTGAATAATGGCCTTCAGAACCTACTTTACATATTGTCTATCCTAGGAGAGCTTTCCTGATTTACTCCCTTACCATACTAGTCTAAATTAGGCAACTCCCTCAGTTCTCCTACTGCATCCTTTGTTCATCTTGATCACAACACTTAGATATTGGGACATGACTTTTGTTTAATTGTCAGTCTATAAGCTTTATTAGACTGTAAGATCCTAGATGGGCAGGCTGAAGTTTTTTATTTCACCATTTCCAAAGCCTGATAGTCCCCAGTAGAGACACAGGATACACTCAATGTTTGATGAACCAAAGAATGAACACTAGATCATGGCCATGTTCTCACCACACTGGATGTTTTATATTTCAAATATTAAGACTAATTATTGGTCCTACCTAGAAATTTGACTTTTCTTTTTAGTACGTTCCAATTCGGAATCTCTTTACCACTTCCTGAAGATGATGATGATCCCTTACCTACAACTATTTTCCTGGAATTACCCGTTTTTTTATGTAGATTGTATTTATTTATTCATTGGTTTATTTTTGCTTTGTTTTGATCAGCCCATAAAATCTTAAAACCTGAGAACCTCCTCAGTTTACAGTTGAAGAAATGAGTTTGGGTTAATAAATGGCCTAAATGTCACTTGGCTAATAACTTGTTTAAATTAGTTCCCAAGTCAATTTCACCACCTCCGAATGATATTCCCAGTTTGAAAAGCCATAATTTTGATCATCAAGAAGCTAAAAACTGTACTGAAAAGAGATCATAGCCACAATATCAGGGGAGAGGCATTTAAATGACCTAAGAATAATCTTGTTAAGATTAATATATATTCTATGTGAAAAATGAAATGAATTATAAAAATTAAAGCATCAATAAAAATAAAAATTATGACAGAGTAAAATATTTTTCAGAAATACATTATTAAGAACCATAAAAATATTCAAATCTTTTGACCCAAATTGTACTTACAGGATTAACTCTAAGTAAATAAAGCACTGAGAGGGGACAAACAAACAAATTTTTTTAAAAAACTGCAATATAAAGATGTTCTCAGCCAAGTCGGGTGTGGTGGCACATGCTTATAATCCCAGGACTTGGGAGGCTGAGACAGGAGGATCGCAGGTTCGTGGCCAGCCTCAGCTACTTAGTGAGGCCCTCCACAACTTAGTGAGACCCTGTTTCAAAATAAAGAATAAAAAATAGGGCTGGGGATATAGCTCAGAAGTAGAATGCCCCTGGGTTCAATCCCCTATACCGTCAAAAAAAAAAAAAAGATGTTCTCTGCCTCTTTATACAGGAAAAAAGTGAAAGCAAATAAAATATACAATAAAAAATGAATAAAGAACTTTATGGTTCAGCAACTAAAAAAATATTGGGTAACATCTTAAAGAATTACGAATAGTATGTAGGAAATTCTTTATGATAAGACCTTAAGACAGATAAATGTATATTCTTACTAAGTATATATATATATGTATATATATATAAAACCATAATTATATATTTTATTGAAAAATCTAGTATGAAAACATAGAATTTTAAATTATAGGTATGTTCCCTATTTTCCAAACAGCATGTAGTTTTTTTCACAATACTTCTATAATTAAAAAAAATGAAGTGAAATCTTCAACTTTGAGGTTCTTTAAAATTTTTAAGTTCTAAATTTCACAATTAAGCCTTATTTAAATATAACAGAAAACTGCATGTAGCTTTGGTTTCCAGAAAACTAAGAGAATGGAGAGTTACTGAATTATAAAACTTTTATTAAAAGATTAAAATTTGGGAGGCTATCTTCTAGTTTAAAAATATCAGAATCAAGCCAGGGGTGGTGGCGCACACTTGTAAACCCAGTACTTGGGAGACTGAGACAAGAGGATCGCAGGTTCGCGGTCAGCCTCAGCTACTTAGTGAGGCCCTCCGTAACTTAGTGAGATCCTGTTTCAAAATAAAGAATAAAAAATAGGGCAGGGGGGTGTAGCTCGGAGGTAGAATGCCCCTGGGTTCAATCCCTAGTACCGCAAAAAAAAAAAAAATCAGAATCATTAAAACTACATAATTAAGGTGGCAACTTGGCTCAACAGCCAGTTAACATATTAGAGATTCAGACACTGAACTTCATCTTAGGACAGTCAAAAGCTTACTGTAAATAGTCATTTTAAATTCTAGTGTTTAGACCCCTCCCTTCATCTGAACACTGATAGTGCAATCTTAGAAACCATGAGTAATTTTAAAAAGACTGAAAACTACAAGAAAATACCTTTTTCCCATCCATACCTCCCAATTCCTGATATGACTATGTGGATGATGCAGATCACTTTAGCCTGGAGACTAACAATTTGTTTCTTGGCAGTTACAAACAGAGGTCCAGAAGCTGAGCCAGAGTAGGAATAAGAGTAGAAGGAACTCAAAACACTTCTGTACACATATCTTTCTCTTATCCAGCTAAGCAAACCTAATTTTCCAAATAAAAATAATTAAACTACACCAATTCTTTGCTGCCAATACTGTCCTAGGTTTTCTGGGTTTCATGTTTTTGTTTTTTTATTTTTTTTCTCCCTCTATAGAACTTGCTCAATATCAAGCAAGCTCTCCAATTAGCCCTATATCCCAAAACTGAAATATATTCAAATTTACTTATTCAACATTTGTTTCTTAAAGACTTACTATGTGTAAGTCATTATAAGAAATCCAATGACTACTAGCCTTTGTAAACTGCCTTTGGATTGATTCCACTTACTCCAAAATACAGTAGTTAGCAGGGGGAAATACAGCACATATTATTTCTTTATAAACTCCAGATATAATGAAGAACATGCTTACTTTGATTTTCAAGATGCCCTTCACAAAAGAGATACTCAGAATTATTTAAAGTAGTAACTGTAAACAAACCCTACTATTCAAATTGGGAGGTAGAGGGGATAACTTCATATTCTAAGGAAGAAATATAAGATTATACAAAACTACGAGCAATAATTTCCACACTCACAAACAAGTAATACATATCTGACTCTTGCCATTAAAAATGTTTTCATGCCTAGCACCTGAATGGTATCATAGCCCATGGTATTTGTTTTCTTTAGTCTTCTGTTGTCTACAATAAAAGTGAAAATGTTATTCCAGTATACTTATTTTCACAGTGTGGGAAAATCAACTAAAAAGCCCTTCTTTCAGCCTTCCTCCTACATTCTAACTTTTTTTGCAGACTCTGCTCCTGAACACATAAACAGAGTACTGAAATGAACATACATCTCCATGAAACACGGTACTCTAAAAGCAAGGTATGGAAAGATAAAGGCTGAGTTCAAACTGTTCTAGTTGATGTATTGAACTGTAAATCAAGAACCCCAGATTTTAGATATAATGGAAATGTGTACCAAAGACGGTTGCATTTAGGCTGTATAGTGTGTTACCAAAGATTATACTTTAATTTTAAATACCAGAGTCCAAGCATTTAAGCAAAAAAAGTATGCCAACACTCAATAAATACTTCTTTTATAATTACCTCTAAATCTTTCTTAAAATTGGTAGAAGTTATTCAACCTGACAAGCTACTATGTTAAGGCCCACACTCAGAATCAAAACATTGGAGGAGGGATGGATTAAAGTGATATTCAGGGAAATACTACAAAATGTCCAAACTGGATGAACAACTTGCTTGAAGGTAAAGAACCTTCAAGAATTATCTTGAGTTTATAATTTAGGCAACTGAGTTGATGGTAGAAACATTAGCTTCTTCATATATTTCTATGAGTAATATTCTTTCTTTTGGGTAAGAGAGGTGAGAATAGAGGATTAAGGGATGAGCTCAGATTTATATACTTTTGAATTTCTAGTATTTGTGGGACTATTAAGAGGTGCTTGGTAGACAGGTGGATCTGGGGTTCAGGAGACAAATATATTCAGGAGATAATTTGTGAGTCATCAGCATAAAGGTAGCATGTAACAAGTCATGTGGATAAATGAGATCAACAGGAAAAGTGAGTAGAACTAAGGTTGAACAATCACCTTGAGAATACAAATATTTAAAAGGGTAGGCAGAGGAGAAAAACTTTTCAGCAAAGAATCTAAAAATGAGAGGCCAAAGACATAAGGGAATAGCAAAAGGAGAATACTCCTGAACCCAAGAGAAAAAACTTTTCATAAAGGGATCTGGGGAGAGTCAAATAAAATGAACAGAAAATTTTCTTTCCTCGTTATTTGCCCCCTTGCAATAAATACCATTGTTTTTCTAACATTTTAAAAGAGGGGATATAACCATTCCTCACTATAACACACACTCTACTTTTAGCATAAATTTGCAGACATTAAAACATAATTCAATTCTAAGTGAATTAATAATCGTATCATCCCTTATTTCTTGTTCTAGTCTCTACACACAGTTCAAAATACATGGTGCTACTTATTTTAATTATGATGAAAAAGTAAGCCATGTCTATTTCACCTACTTGGTAGGATATTTAACCTAACAGCATTCACTAATACAAATAAATGTCATTTAATAATGTCAATTACACCAGATTTTGGCAGTTAAGGGGTAAAAATGGGCAAGTAAACTGGTCAATAAGGCAGTTGTTGCTAAGCTGAGAGAAATATCTAAGGCTATTCAAAGTATTATTTTTGATAATACTCTTTGGTAAGAATAATACCAAAGTTAAAGAGTACATTAAATACAATTTCGAAATTCAGTCACCAACAAACTATTGATATATACAACATGAATGAATCTCAAAATCATTTTGCTATGTGAAAGAAACCAGACACAAAAGGCTGTATGCTACATGATTCCATTTACATGACATTCTAGAAAAGGCAAACTATAGGGACAGAAATCAGATCAGGTTGCTATGGGCTGGAGTAAAGACAGGAAACTGATTACAAAGGGACACAAGGGAATTTCGGGGGGTTAAAAGAAATTTTCAGATTGTGTTGGATGCAAGATTATATGTGTTTGTCAAGACTCATCTAACTGAACACCAAAAGAATGAATTTTACTGCATAAATTATACCTCAATAAACCTGACAAGTTTTTTTAAAAAAATCATTATTTTAGTATTATTTCTAATGTGCTACAATATATTTTCATTACTGTTAGTTTACCTGCATTATTGTACATAATACTTAAATGAGCAAAGAAAATGTAAAAACTGTAATAAATCTATCTTAAGACTAAAACAAGAAAGTATTTAGTTACCCACCCTCTTGCAATAAACCCATTTCTTTCTCCTAATTATACCATCCAAAGGACAACAAAAACTCTTCCTATACTTCACAGTTCTAACAACTGAAAAAGGAGCTCTTGTTTTTAATTTTTCTTTGATTTTTATACACAAGTTATATTATATATGTAGTATTGGATATATATGTAAATAAAATGTTCTTACCCCAAAGGCAAGAGGACACAAGAACATACCTACATTGAAGAAAATTATATTTTGAAATTAACAGAAATATACTTGCTATTCACTAATCTCAGATTTAGAGATCTATCTTTAAGAAATATCATACAGGGATAGGAATGTAGCCCAGTGGCAGAGTGCATGCCTAGCATGCATAGGCCTGGGTTCCATCTCCAGCTCTATGGGGGGAAAAGAGAAAAAAAGGAAAAAAGAAAGAAATATTCAGCTCAATTCTAAAACAACAATTTTTGGGGGGGTGGTACTGGGGATTGAACCCAGGGGCATTCTATCTCTGAGCTAAACCACCAGTCCTATTTTATTTTTTATTATGAAACAGGTTCTCACCAAGTTGCAGAGGGCCTCACTAAGTTGCTGAGGCTGGCCGTGAACCTACAATCCTCCTGTCTCAGCTTCCCAAGTACTGGGATTACAGGTGTGCGCCACCACACCTGGCTAACAAAACAATTTAACAAAACTTTATTGAATACCTAAAAGATGACAAACACTGTATGATTGACAAAGGAACAAATATTTTATCAAGAAATACAAGTAATAAACTGTACAACTGCTATAAGATGGAAACTTTCACCAAAAAAAGGCTATGCTTTACTTTTCTCCTTACAAAAAAATCTCTGGTCCTTGGGTTGACTTTCTGAAAAGTAATGCATGTGTACAGAAAAAAAGTGGGGACACCACACAAATACACTTTTTTCATGGTCAATGTAAAAGAAAACCTCAGAATTTAAAGTCTTTCAAATTGCTTTAGGCTTCATCAGAAAAAGTAACATTATAAGAACATCCATATTAACAACAACAAACATTTATATTCAATACGTTATTTAAAAGTTTGGCTAGGGCCAGGCATGGTGGCGCACCCTTGTAATCCCAGTACTTGGGAGGCTGAGACCTGAGGATCCAGGTTCGCAGCCAGCCTCAGCTACTTAGTGAGGCCCTCCGCAACTTAGTGAGACCCCGTTTCAAAATAAAGAATAAAAACTAGGGCTGGGGTGTAGCTCAGAAGTAGAATGCCCCTGGGTTCAATCCCCAGTACTGCCAAAAAAAAAAAAAAAAAGTTTGGCTAGGGAAAGATAAAAATGATATGGAAATTGACAGAGAAAGGAAGGGACACTTATGAAAAGGGAAAGAATAAAAGGATTAATAGAGGTAAATAAAAAGCATATGTCATATAAGTCAGGATAACCTGAGGGAGGATATGGGATAAATACTGGATTCCTAATTATTTTCCCAAAGGAGAAACAATTATATCAACAGGTTTTAGGCTATTACATTTCAACTTTCAATTTTAAGAACCTTCTGAGGCATAAGGAAAACCCTGCTAAAATGTTTTTTCTTTTTTTTTTTTTTTTTTGCGGTACCAGGGATTGAACGCAGGGGCGTTCTACCTCCGCGCTACACCCCCGGCCCTATTTTTTTTTTTTT